>PJEM01004389.1:128266-155425 GCA_004023845.1 Helogale parvula | reverse complement strand
AGTTGAAGACCTGAGCACCACAAAAAGGCTCACCCTTCTCCGAGTGAAGGAAAACTCCTGTTTGGTGGCCTTCGAGATGGGACATCGATTCTTTCCTGCGACTGAAACATGACTCTTCCCGGGTGTGCTGCCTGCTGGTCCTTGGTCCGGAAGGTACGCGGCTCTCCCATTGCTGCAGCTCCATGTTTGCAGATCTGCCTTCCCCGCAGGGCCGTTGGGAGGCCCTCGCAAGGCGGGATCATGAAAGTGCTTCATAAACTGCGACACGTGTTGCATTTTTGCAGTCCTGAGGGCTCGTGTGTTCTGTTTGTTCTCTGAGGTCGGGTCAGAGACGCGACACTCAGGCGTGTGACTTCAGGCCCAGGCGCAGAGCCCTCGCCATCTCTGCGAACCGTTGTTCAGTACAGTTGTGAGGGGTCGGTTCGAGCCACGGCACCGGCTCATGGCGCAGCAGCAGACAAAGTGGAGGCCAGAGGGGGTGACGCCAACCCCAGCGCATCCTTCTTGGCCCCAGTGGCCAATGGCACTCTCGTGCCTCTTTGGCCTCAGATTCTCACCTGTGAGATGGACACTGACAGGTCATCATATAGTTAATCTCTGTGTGTTCTCCATGATGTTGTCACTAAGATTACCCAAGACTGTGGTGCAGTGTAAATCTTGGGGAAACTAGTTATTACCACCTCGTCGGTGATCAGCTGTGTGACCTTGGGCAAGTCCTGTCACTTTTCTTTCCTCTAAATATGTCTGGAGTGAGTGAATGCATTCGCTTTCTATTGCTGTGTCACAGATTTCCACGATGTCAGCGCCTAAAACAGTACCCGATTTATTACCTTTCTATCCCTATGGGTCAGAAATGCCAGCGTGCGTTGGCTGGGTCCTCAGCTGGGGTCCCACCAGGCGGCCCTCGAGGGGATGGCTGGGCTACATTCCTATCTGGAGCTCAGTGACCTCTTCCGGGCGCATTCACGTTGTTGGCAGAATTCAGCTCCTTGGGAGGGTTGAACTGGGGCCGTCAGCTCACAGGGTCTGTCTCTCTCCCTAAAGAGCTGACAACGCTCCCTCTTGCTCCTTCAGTAGGAGAGCGTCCCCTTCAAGAGGGACCGAGTTCCTCTTAAGGGTTTTACCCAATGCAGTCAGGCCCACCAGGATAATCTCGTTTGGTTAATTCAAACCAACTGATTTGGGGCATTAGTTACATCAAAAAAAAAATCCCTTTACCTTTGCCATTTAAGGAATCTGATCAAGAGGGTGATACGCCATCACATTTGCCAGATTATATTGGTTGGAAGCAGTCATTGGCTCTGCCCACACTCCAGGGGAGGGTAGATATGGGTTCCAATGACCCCGGCGGGCAGAAATTATGAGGGCTGTCCTGGAATTCTGTTGACCACAGTAAATTATCGTGAACAGTGTTCTTTATAAAATTTTTAAATGTTTATTTATTTTTGAAAGAGAAAGAGCATGAGTGGAAGGGACAGAGAAAGAGGGAGACCCAGAATCTGAAACAGGCTCTGAGCTGTCAGCACAGGCCCCGACGCAGGACTTGAACTCGCAGACTGTGAGATCATGGCCTGAGCCGAAGTCAGACCCTTAACCCACTGAGCCTCCCAGGGACTCCTGGTTAACAATGTTCTTGGTGTCCGTCTCCCTATAGACTGAAAGCTCTAAATGCTTGTCTCGGGTGCAGCTCTGTTTCCAGTGTATGAAACCCAACAGGGGGTTGTGATGGTTACATTTTATGTCAACCTGACTGGGTCACAGGGTCCCCAAACATTTGGTCCAATGTTATCTGTGAAGGGGTTTCTGGCTGAAATTAACAGTTGAATTGTCGACCCAAATAGAGTGGATCGCCCTCCCTGACGTGAATGGGTCTCGGCCAATCAAGCGGAAGCCCTCAATAGAACAAAAAGGCTAAAAAAACGGAACTTCGTGTGACTGTTCAGGTGAGAGAGACACTGTTCTCCTCCTGTTCTCAAACAGGAACATGGACCGTGGAGTCTCGTGGGTCTCTGGGGACTGCAGGTCTTGGGACTTCTCCGCCTCAATAATCCCACGAGCCAATTCCTTAAAATCAGCCCCCTCTTCTCTCTGTGTCTATCTCCATCTGCACCTGCACTCCGATCTCCTCTCTCTCTCTCTGTATTCTCTCTCGATATGTACATACGTATGTACTGCTGGTCCCATTTCTCCTGGAGAGCCCTGACAGTGTTCAGTGAGTATTGCTGACTGTTGCCCGTGACTTTATCACCTCTCAGGTCCCACGAGCCCTCATCTTCATCACTGTCACAATAGGCAGTGGCGGGGAGCAGGGCGATGGGTGGGAGGGACTCCGGAGCAGAAGCTGCCCCAGAGCTGACTCAGGCTCCACTGCCCCTTCATCTGCACTCTTTCTTTCTTCCTCCATCCCCCCCCAGGCCTTGACGGGGGGTTAGGATAAGGGGAAGGCAAGAGACAAAACAGTAATCTTCCCTACCACTCCGGCACCTCTCCACAGATCCTTTTGTTTTTAAGCTTTAACGAAATATAATTGACATACAATAAACTGAACATACTTAAAGTGTACAGTTTGATGAGTTTTGACATAGGCATGTTCGAGATAATGAATGTATCCATCATCCCCAAAAGTTTCTTTGTGCCTCTTTGTAATCTCTCTCTCCTGTGTCCCCCCACCCCGAATTCCCCGGCAACCACAGATCCGCTGTCACTGAAGGTTCATTTGCATTTCCTAGAATTATATAAATGGAAGCATCCAGTATGCACTCTTTTTTTTTGTCTGCCTTCTTTCACTCAGCATAATTATTTTGAAATCCATCTGTGTTGTTGTATATATCAACAGTTCATTCTTTTTCATTTCTGATAGTATTTTATTAAATGACATCACACTTTGTTCACCAGCTGACGGACATTTGGGAGGCTTGCATGCTTTGGCGATGACAAACAGCACTGCTGTGGATATTTGTTTGAAAGTCTTGGGATGGACAAGCGTGTTCATTTCGCTTGGACAAGTACCTAAGAGCTGAATGGCTGGACCATGTAGGAGGTGGTTGAGAATCCACCGTGCCGTTTGCTAAATTAGTTGTGCCATTTTATAGTTCTCCCAGAAGAGTACGAGAATTCCACTTGCATCACTTCCTTGGCAACACTTGGTATGGTCAGTCATCTTAATTTTAGACGTTCCAATAAATGCACAGTGGTGTTTCATTGTGATCTTAATTTGAATTTCCCCAATGACTGGTGACATAGAGCATCTTTCCACAGGCTTCTTTGCCATTTGTGTATCTTCTTTAGTAAAGCCAAGTCCTTTGCCCATTTTTTAAGTAGGGTTGTTGAGTTGTTGATGTTCTTATGATTGGAGTGTGAGACTTTTCATACGTCATAGATATGACTCCGTCAAACGTATGATTTGTGACTATTTTCTCTAAGCCTGTGGCTTGTGTTTTCATTCTCTTCACACTGTTCTTGAAGGGCAGTTTTTAATTTTGATGAGGTCCACTTTACCAGTCTGTGCTTTTACGTGGTTGTGTCTAAGATATCTTTGCCAGAGCTGAGGTCACAAGTTTTCTTTTATGTTTCTTTCTAGAAGTTTTAAAGTTGCAGATTTTATGTTTAAGTCTCTGTTCCCTTTTGAGCTAATATTTATATTTGGTGTAAGAAATAGGTTAAAGCTCCTGTTTTTTTCCAGATAGATATCTAATTGTTCTAAGTTCTGTTAATGGAAAAATATTGTCCTTTCTCTACTGAATTGCCTTTACAAGTTTGTCAAAAATCAGTTCTCTATATATGTTTGGTCTATTTCTGTGTTCTATTCTGTTATATTGATTAATTTAAAATTTTATTTATTTGTTTGTTTATTTGTTTATTTTTTAGGTTTTACATCCACAGCGCACCATCTTGGTTACTGCAGCTTTTAACTCTTGAAATCAGATTGTGTTAAGCCTCCAACTTCGCACTTCTTTTTCAAAGTTGTTTTGGGTATCCCAGATTCTTTGCATTTTCATACAAGTTTTTAAATCAGTTTCGGCTAAAAGGGTGTTGATGGGGTTACATTGAATCTATAGAAGAATTTGGGAAGAACTGATATTTTAAGAACATTGAATTTCTTTTTTTAATGTTCTTTTTATTATTTATTTAAGTTTAAAAAATTAATGTTTATTTTTGAGAGAGAGGGAGACAGACCATGAATGGGGGAGGGGCGGAGAGAGAGGGAGGCAGAGAATCCGAGCAGGCTCCAGGCTGTGAGCTGTCAGCACAGACTCATAAACCAGGAGACCATGACCTGAGCCGAAGCCAGACGCTCCTCCAACTGAACCACCCAGGTGCCCCTTATTGTGCCTTCTTAACGTCTGTGTTTGATTTTTCATTGTTAGTATATAAAACAATTAATTTTTGTGTATTGATATTGTATCCTTTAGCCTTGATAAACTTATTAGTTATAATAGCTTTTAATGAATTCCACTGGATTTTTTCATAGACAGTCATATTGTTTGCAAATAATGACAGCTTCTCTTCCTTTCCAACCCTGATTCCTTTTCTTTCTTTTCCTTTTCTTATTGCACTGGCCCAGACCTCCAGTGCAATGTTGAAGAGAAGTGGACAAGTGGACATTCTTACGTTGTTCTTGGCCATGGCAGTGGTGGGGGGACGGGGGGCAGCAGGAGGAGGGAGATACTACTCTTCGTCTACCCTTTATCAGGTTGGGGAAGATCCTTTTATTCCCACTTTACTGTAAAGTTTTGTCTTGTATGGATGTGTGAGCTTGTCAAATGCTTTCTCTGCATGTATTGAGAAGACCATATGGATTTTCTTTTTTTATTTGTTCCTATGATGAATTACATTGATGAAATTTGAATGTTAAACCAACCTTGCATTTCTTAGTCATGATTATTACCTTTCTCGTATATTGTGGATTCCACTAAGTAAAATTTTGTTTAGAATTTTTTAAATCTATGATATTAATCCATAATTTTCTTATATTATCTTTGTGATTTTGATACCTGGGTAATTGTGGCCTCAGAGAATGAGTTGGGAAGTGTTGCCTCCTTCTCACATACCTCAAAGACTTTGTGTAGAATTAGTATTCTTTTTCTGTAAGTATTGGTAGAATTAACCAATTAGCCTATCTAGATCTAAGGTTTTATTTGTTAGAAAATTTTAACTTCAAATTTAATTTATTTAATAGATATAAATCTATTCAAGTTCTCTCCTCTTTAGTGAGAGTTGGTAACATATCTTTCAGTGTATTGATTTTATCTATATTGGATTTATTGGCATACACTTATTTATAATATGCTCATATTATTCATTAATATATATGGTATCTGCAAAGTTGCCCTGTCTTTCATTATTATATTGGTAATTTGTGTCTTCCCTTTATTTTTACTGAACAGTCTAGCTAAAAGCTCATCAATTTTATTGATATCCTCAAGTAACCAGCTTTTTAAAAATTATTTTAATGTTTTATTTATTTTTGAGAGAGAGAGAGAGACAGCGTGAGCAAGGGAGGGTCGGAAAGAGAGGGAGACACAGAATTCGAAGACAGGACCAACTTTTCATGTCATTGAATTTTCTCTATTGTTTTTCTGTTTTCTCATTTATTGACTTCTGTTCTAATCTTTATTATAACACTTATTTTGGGTTCCATTTGCTCTTCGCTTTCAACCTTCTTAAGGTGATTTGCTACTTTCTTCTTTTCTTATATGGATATTTAGTTCTCTCTCTCTCCTTCCCCTGTTCCACAAGCCCAACACTGCTTTGGTGGTTTCCTACAATTCTGATTAGGTTACATTTTAATTTTACTCAATTCAAAATACTTTCTAATTCCCTTTTTTATTTCTTCTGTGACCCATGCATTTAAAATTTTTTTATTGGGGCACCTGGGTGGCTCAGTCGGTTAAGCATCTGGCTTTGGCTCAGGTCATGATCTCACGGTTCATGGGTTCGAGCCCCGCGTTGGGCTCTGTGCTGACAGATAGCTCAGAGTCTGGAGCCTGTTTTAGATTCTGTATCTTCCTCTCTCTCTGCTCGTGCTGTCTCTCTCTCTGTCTCTCAAAAATAAATAAAAAACATTAAAAAATTTTTTTAATGTTTATTTATTTATGGGAGAGGGAGGCAGAGACAGAGAGTGAGAAAGAGAGAGAATATCCCAAGCA
Organism: Helogale parvula; assembly: GCA_004023845.1. Taxonomy (NCBI): domain Eukaryota; kingdom Metazoa; phylum Chordata; class Mammalia; order Carnivora; family Herpestidae; genus Helogale; species Helogale parvula. The sequence goes on along the minus strand of PJEM01004389.1, from coordinate 149,276 downwards.
CGCTCTGTGCTGTCAACGCAGACGCAGGGCTCAAACTCACACTCCGTGAGATCATGACCTGAGCCAAAATCAAGACTTGGATGCTTAACCAACTGAGCGACCCAAGTGCCACGAGTGACCCTTGCATTTTGGAAAGTGTGTTACTTCATTTCCAAATATTTGGGGATTTTCTAGGATATTTTTGCTATTAAACTCTAATTGAGAAAACATTTTGTATGACTTGTGCTCTTTACAGTGCTTGAGACTTAGTTGTGTTGCAAAATGTGTTCATCTTGTGAAACGTTCTATGTACACTTTAAAAAATGTGTGTTCTGTTATTGGATGGAATGTTCTACAATGTCAAATAGGCCACTTTGATAGCGCTGCTCAAATCATCTATATCTTTAATAATTTTTTTGGCTCCTTGTTCTATCAATTACTGAAAAATGGATATTCTAGCCTCTAACTATAATTATGGATTTGCCCATTTCTCCTTGTAGCTCTGTCAGTTTTTACTTCATGTTTCTGAAGCTCTGTGATTAGGTACATAAACATTTAGGATTGTTATGTCCTCTTGATGAATTGCCTCCCTTTTCATTATGAAATAACTTTTAAAAAGTACCTGGTAATATTCTTTGGACTGAAGTCTACTTTTTCCGAAGTTAATATAGACACGAACGCTTTCTTTCTTTTTTACAGCTCTATCGAGATGTAAGTTCTGCAGCTTAAATTCACCCACATTAGTGTATAGTTCAGTGGTTTTTAGTGTATGCACGGAGCTGTGCAAATATCATCACAATCTAATTTTAGAACCTTTTCATTACCCCCAAAGAAACCTCACACCCATTAGCAGTTACCCCATTTTCTTCTCCTCCTACGCTCAGGCTCCGCCAACCATTTTTACTTTTTATAGTGTTTCCTGTTCTGTCCCTTTCACATAAATGGAATCATATAATATGTGGTTTTTGTACTGGGGGTTTCAAAAGCTATTTTTAATTAAAATGTTTATTTTGAGATGGTTAAAGATTCACATGCAGTCGTAAGAAGTAGAACAGAGAGAGCACATAACCCTTTACCCAGGTTCCCCACGGCGGTAATGTCTTGCATAATCATGACGCAGACCTTTCTGTCCCACCAACGTCCCTTATGGAGCCCCTCCCCCCACTTGCACCTCCTCCAGAGCTTTTGACAACCACTACTCTGTTCCTCATTCCTACGGTTTTGTCATTTTAAGAATGTTACATGAATGGAAGTAGGCAGCATGGAATCTTCCGGAATTGGGTCTTTTCATTCACCACAATTCTTTGGAGATGCATTTGGTTGCTGCCTGTAGAAATGTATTTGTTCTTTGTTATTGCTGAGTAGTATTCATGGTATGAAGGCACCAGAGTTTAACCATTCACCCTCTGAAGGACAGCCTGTTTCCACTTTTTGGCTATGATGAATAAGACTGTGGAAAACATTCATAGGGCACCTGACTGGCTTAGTGGGTGAAGTGTCTGGCTCGATGCAGGCTCAGGTCATGATCTCACGGTTCATGGGTTCCAGTTCCACATCGGGCTCTGCACTGTCAGATTTTCTCTCTCCCTCCCTCTCTCTTTCTGTCCCTCCTCTGCATGCTCTCTCTCTCAAAATAAATAAACTAAAAAAATTCAAAAGAATTCATGTACAGGTTTTTATGTGAATGTAAGTCTTCGTTTCTCTGGGAAAAATGCCCAGCAGTGCAAGTTTCGTTTTTCAGGAAACTGCCTAACAGGTTTCTAGAGTCTGTGTTATGTGCCATCGCTCTGGCAAGTTACAAGTGATCCGGTTCCTCCACCTCCTCACCAGCCTTCGGTGTTAATTATTATTATTATTTTTTTTATTTTAGCCATTTCGAAGTATGTGTCCTGATACTTCACTGTAGTCTGAATTTGCATTTCCCCAGAGGCTGATATGTTGGGCATCGTTTTATGTGCTTATTTTTTCATCTATGTATCCTCATCTTCTAATTAAAAAAAATTTTTTTGGCATTGAGTTATAAGGGTTCCTATGTTGGACAAGTGGTTTCCAACTATTTGTTCTCAGCTTACTTTTTCAACCTTTTCACAAGGTCTTTTACAGAGCCCAAGTTTCAAATTTTAATAAAGTCTAATTAATCAAAATTTCCTTCTTCAATTTTGCTTAATGTCAAGTCTAAGCTCTCTTTGCCTAGACCTCAATTTTCTCCCGCTTTTCTGTAAATGTTTTATTGTTTACGTTACATTTTACATTTAAGCGTGATCCATTTGTGAATTATTTTTTGTATAGATACAAGATTTAGGTTGAAGGTTTCTTTTTATCGTCTTTGTTTTTTGTTTGTTTGTTTTTGATTTTCGCCTGTGGGTGTCCAATTGCTCCAGAACCATATGTTGAAAAGGCTATTTTTCCTATATTGAGTTGCTTTTGAACCTTTGTCATCAATCAATTTGGCATATTTGTGTGGCTCTATTTCTGGATTCTCTATTCTTCTCCATCCATCTTTGTGTCTATTTCTCTGCCAATACCCACTGCCTTGATTACTGTGGTTGCGTGAGGCTTGAGATCAAGTAGACTGATTCTTCCCACTTTACTCATTTTGTTTTCAAAATTGTTTTAGCTCTTTCAGTTCCTTTCTCTTTCCATATCACTTTTAGAATGATCTTATGGACACACCCACTAGGTTGATCTGGTATTTTGATAGAAAATCTGTTAAACCTGCATATTAACATGGTGAGAATTAACAATTTTACTCATCTTTGTTGTGTCTTCTAATTTGTGAGTGGAGATATCGCTCCATTTATTTAGATCTTTCTGATTACATTCATTGACAGTATGTAGTTTTTAACATACAACCATTGGATATTTTGTTTAGATTTACATGTAAGTGTATTTTACAAAAGAGATTGTGAACGGCATTGTATTTTTAATGTTGGTTTCCATGTGTTTGTTTATTTGCAAAGATATAGAAATAGAGTTGAATTCTGTATCTTATATTCTGCAATCTTGTTGAACACGCTTATTAGTTTTAGAATTTTTTGCAGATCCTTGGAATTTTCTACACATCTACAAATAGAGACAGTTTTGTTTTTCTTTCTGTGCAACTATATGTACTTTATTTCTTTTTCTTACCTTATTACACTGACTAGAATGTTTAGCGCCATGCTGAATTAGGGTGTTGACAGAAGATATCCTTTCCTTTTTTTATTCAATCTTAGAGGGAAAGCGGTCAGTTACATGTGATCTAGTAGTCAGCCATAGGGTTCTGCAGTCACTGTCCAGTTAAGGAAGTCCTCCTCTATTATTGTTTCTTCTAGAGGTTTTTTTAAATTATGAATGAGCATTTAATTTTGTCAAGTGCTGTTTCTGCATTGACTGATAGAATCATATGGTTTTTCTTTTATAGACTGCTGTGGATTACATTGATTAAATTCTGAATTTTGAACCAGTATTGCATCCCTAGAATAAACCTCACTTGGTCATGGTGTGTAATTCTTTTACTTTGTTGCTGAATTCTATTTGCCTATATCTTGTTAAGAATTTTTACGTCTATATTCTTGAGGAATGATGGTCAACAGTTTTCTTTTTGTTTACTGTCTTTGACAAATTTGGTATTAGAGTAATACTAGCTTCATCAAATAAATTGGAAAATGTTCTCTCCTCTCCTATTTTCTAGAAGTGGTTGTGTAAAATTGATGTGAATTCATTATGTGTTTTGTAGACTTTGCCAGTGCAACCATCTGAACCCGAAATTTAAAATTGGGGAGAATTTTTTATGACACATTCGATTTCCTTAATAATAACACAGCTATTTAATGATGAGTTGTCCTAGTCTGGGTTTTCTGAGGAATTGGTCCATTTTATTTAAATTGTCTAATGTAGGTGTGTAGTTGTTCATAATCATCCCTTTTTATAATTTTTTTAATTGACGCAAAACTGACATACAATATCCTATTAGTTTCGGGTGTACATCACAGTGACCTGATAGTTTTATACACGACAAAATAAGCCCCGTGAGTCTACTTAGCATCTGTCACCATAGAGAGTTACTACAGTGTCATTAACTGTCTTCCCTAGTCTGTACATTACACGCCCATGACCTGTCTGTCTTATAACATAGTTTGCACTTCTGGATTCCCCTTCCCTCCTTTGCCCGTCCCTCAGCACCCCTCCCTCTGGTAACCAACAGTTTATTCCTTGTATCTACAAGCCTGTTTCTGGCTGTTTTGTCTGTTCATTTGTTTTGGTGTTTTAAGTCCCACATGCGAGGGAACAAATCATATGGTATTTGTTTTCTCTGACTTATTTCACTTAGCATGATACTTTCTAGGCTCATACATGTTGTTTTAAGTGGAAAGATTTCATCCTTTATTGCTGAGTGATACACACACACACACACACACATACATACATTTCTTTATCCATTTATCTATCGATAGACACTTAGGTTGCTTCCATACCTTGGCTATTATAAATGTTTCAATAAACATAGAGGTGCATATATCTCTTCAAGCTGGTGTTTTCATTTTCTTTGGATCAATAACCAGAAGTGACATTGCTGGATAATATGGCAGTTATAATTTAAATGTTGTGAGGAGCCTCCACACTGTTTTCCAGAGCGGCGTCACCAGTTGACATTCCCACCAGCAGTGCGCCAGGGCTCCCTTTCCTCTGCATCCTCACCAACTCTTGTTTCTTGTCTTTTTGAGAAGAGCCAATCTGACCAAGTGAGGTGATATCTCATTGTGGTTTTGATTTGCATTTGTTCTCATAACTAGTGATGTTGAGTGTGCAAGTATGCACCAGGCAAGTCTACAAGTACTATTTTTTTCTTAACAGCACTTGCTCATGTCATGCCTCTGTCACATTTTGGTAATTCTTCCAGTATCTCCAACTTTTACATTATAATTGTATCTGCGATGAAGGTCTGTGATCAGTGACTATGACTCATTGAAAGCTCAGATGAAGGTATATACAATTTTTTTAGACATAATGCTTTGTACACTTAATGGAATACAGTGTAGTATAAACATAACTTTATATGCACTGGGAAACCCAAAATTCATTTGACTCACTTTATTGCTATATTTGCTTTATCGCAGTGGTCTGGAACAGAATCTATAATGTCTCAAGGTGTGCCTATAATTATTTGGCCCCTCTCTTTTTTTTTTGAGTCTGACCAAAGGTTAATCAATTTTGTTTATATTTCCAAAACGCCAGCCTTTAGTTTTGTTGATATTTTCTATTGTTTTTTTTTTATTGGTAAGTCTGTTTATTTCCATTCTGATCTTCATTATTTCCCTACTTCTATTAAATTTGGGCTTGCTTTGTTTTTTTCCTAGTTCCTTTAGATGTAAAGTTAGTTTTTTGGGGATTTTTCTTGTTTCTTGATGTAGACACGTGTCACTATGAATTTCCCTTTTAGAACTGCTTTTGCTGTATCCCAACTATTTTAGAAACATGTGTTTCCATTTTTAGTTGTCCCAAGATATTTTAAATTGCCTCTTTGAATTCTTTGTTGACCCGGTGGCAGTTTAATGGCATGTTGTTTTGTCTTCAGTGTTTGCATTTTTTCCAGTTTTCTTCTTGTTTTTTAAAAAGGTTTATTAGGTTTTGAAAGGGGGAGGGACATAGAGAGAGAGGGAAACAGAGGTTGTGAGCGGGCCCTGCATCGACAACAGTGAGCTCAATGGAGGGCTCGAAGGCACCAGCTGTGAGACCATGATCAGAGACTAAGTTAGATACTCAACCAACTGAGCCGCCCAGACACTCCTTCAGTTCTTTCTTGTAATTGATTTCTAGTTTCATACTGTTGTGGTTGGAAAAGGTGCTTGATATTCTTAGAATCTTCTTGAATTTACTGAGACTTGTTTTGTGGCCTCACATGTGATCTCTCCCACATTTTCCATGTGCACTGGAATGTGTATCCTACAGTTTTTGGATGTAAATGCTCCTTACATCTGTTAAGTCTCTCTGGCCTTAGGTGTCATTTAAGGCCAATGTTTATTTATTGATTTTCTGTCTGGATCGTCTACCCAATGATGTAAATGGGGTATTAAGTTCCCCTATTATTACATCGCTATCTATTTCTTCCTGTGTTTGTTAATATTTCCTCTGTGGTTTACGAGCTCCTGTATTGGGTGCCTGCATGTTTACACATCTGTATCCTCTTCTTGGACGGACCCCTTCCTCATCATGTAATGCCCTTTCTTGTTTTCGTTACAGTCTTTATTTTAGAGTCCATTATGTCTGATCTGAGGATTGCTACTCCAGCTTTCTTGTCATTTTCTTTTGCGTGGAATATGTTTTTCCATCTATTTGCTTTCAGTCTGTGTGTTTTTAGCAGTCTGGCTAGAATTCCTGGACCCTGCTCCTGTCCGTGCTCACAGAGCAGAGGGGACTGTACAAGATTGTTCTCTCCAGGGCTCCCGACCCTGGAGAGAACACCATCAGTTCCTGCATGTCTGGTGGACACGCTAAGGTTAGTAAATGGATTTCCTTTACTTATTGTCTAAGTGCCCTTTTTCACTGTGTTTCAGGGTGGGTGAGTCTGTGCACGGGACCCTCCCTCAGCGAGGCCCTTCTCTCCTGCAGATTGCTGCATTGGGGGTGCATGTCATGACCCTGCTCCAGCTCTTTGATTCTTCTCCATATTTGTTGTGCAGAAGCTGTTCAATCAGTCCTTAGCTCTTCTGGAGGACTGTTCTGTACTTAGATGTAGATATGGGATGTCTGCGGGAGGAGGTGAGTTCAAGGTCTTCCCAAGCCATCCTCTTCTCCCTTTTCTTATAGTTTCACTATCTGCAGGGTCTGTGATGATATCCCTTTTCACTCCTGATACTGGTGATCTGTGTCTTTTTTAAAAATCAGTCCTGCCAGGGATTTAAGTTATAGTGATCTTTTTTCAAAGACCAGGTTCTTTGTTCTGTTTTCAATTTTATTTATTTCTGCTCTTCTATTATTTTCTTCCTTCTTTGATTTTAAGTTACTCCTCTTTCTCTAGATTCTTGAGGTAAAAACTTAGATTGATTAATTTGAAACTTTTCCTCTTTTCTAATTTTTTTAGTGTTTATTTATTTTTGAGAGAGAGTGAGAGAGAGAGAGAGCATGAGCAGGGGGAGCAGAGAGAGAGGCAGACACAGAATCTGAAGCAGCTCCAGGCTCTGAGCTGTCAGCACAGAGCCTGATGTGAGGCTTGAACACAGCAACCAGAGATCGTGACCTGAGCTGAAGTTGGACGCTTAACCAACTGACTCACCCAGGGGCCCATAGACTTTTCCTCTTTTCTAATGTATGTATTGAGTGCTATAAATTTCCCTATCATCACTGCTTTAGCTGTGTCCATAAAATTTGATGTTATGTTCTTATTACTACTCAGTCCCTATACTTTTAAAAGATTTCCCTTGACATTTGCCTTTGAATCAACAAATTAGTTAGAAATATGGTTTGGTTTCCAAGTGTGTGGAGATTTTTTCTGTTATATTTCTGTAACTGGTTTTTAGTTTGATTACATCGTGGTCAGAGGACACAGTGTGTATGATTTAAATTATTTTAAATTTGCCAAGAATTGTTTTATGTCTCAGGATATGGTCTATTTGGTATCTGTTCCAAGGGCACTTGGAAAGAAAGTGTATTCTACTGTTGCTGAGAGGGTATTCTGTAAATGCCAATTAGATCCTTTTTTTTGATGGTGTTGAGTTCTTCTGTATCCCTGCTGGTTTCCTATCAAAGAGTTCTATCAGTTGCTGAGAACAGAATGTTGAAGTCCTCAACTGTAATTGTGGTGTTTTTTTTTTTCCTGTTTTTCCTTTTAGCACTAACAGTTTGGCTTACTGTATTCTTTAGATCTGTTGTTTGGATCATACCCTTTAGGATTGCTATGTCTTCTTAGTAAATTGACTCTTCTATCATTATGTAACAACATCTCTCTCTGTCTTTAGTAATTTTCTTTTCTCTGGAAGTCTACTTTATCTGATATTAATGTAGCTACTCCTGCTTCCCATAGATTAGTGTTTGTGTTATATATAATTCTCATCCTTGTACTTTCAACCTGCTTATCATTATATTTAATGTGTTTCTTGTAGACTGCATATAGTTGGGTCAGTTTTTTAATCCACTTTTTAAATTGGTGTATTTATACCATTTACATTTAATGTGATTATTGCTATGTCAGGGCTTGAGTCTGTTATTTTTCCTTTCTTTCTTTCTTTCTTTCTTTCTTTCTTTCTTTCTTTCTTCCTTTCTTTCTTTCTTTCTGTTTGGTTTTCTATTTAGTCGCTTATTTGTGTGATTGTTTGCTTCTCTGTTTTCTTTCTCCTGCCTTTATATGGGTTACTTGAACTTTTTTTTTTAGAATTCCATTTTGATTTCTTGATAGTGTTTTTGAATGTACCTGTTTGTATACCTTTTTTAGTGGTTACTCTAGGTGTTATATTTTAGATTCATAACTAATTCCTAATACCATTATCTCACCAGTTTGATGAAGTGATAAGATGAGAATTCACCTCTCTTTTTCCTGTATCTGCCCCCATTTGTAAAATAATTATTTGAAATAGTTCCTATATTTAGCACCACATCAGATAACATTGTAGTCTTCATTTCAACTGTCAAACATAGTTCTGAACATTCAAGAGAAAGAAAATCTATTGTATTTTTGGTTAGGTCTTTTGGGAAACAATTTTTTAGTTTTCTTTCTTCTGAGAATATCTTTATTCTCCTTTCATGCTTGCAGGATAGTTTTGCCAGATACAGGATATATACAGCTGAGCAATAGGATTCTGATTGACAGTTCTAGTCTCTCAACTCTTGAAAAAGATTGTGTTATTTCCTTCTGGCCTCCATGGCTACTGATGAAAAATTCACTATAATTTGAATTGTTTCTCTACTAAAGAGGAAGTACCATTTTCCTCTGGCTGCATTCAAGAATTGTTCTTTGTCTTTTGTTTTTAGAAGTTTAATTATGATATGTCTTGGCATGGATTTCTTTTTTTTTAATAATGATATCTATCCATCATTAAAAATATTTTGTTTTAAATGTTTATTTTTGAGAGAGAGAAGGAGAAAAAGAGAGAGAACATGAATGAGTAGGGGAGGGGCATAGAGGGAAGGAGACACAGAATCCCAAGGAGGATCCAGGCACTGAGCTGTCAGCACAGAGCCCAACATGGGGCTGGAACTCATGAACTGCAAGATTATGACCTGAGCCAAATTTGGATAGTTAACTGACTGAGCCACCCAGGCACCCAGCATGGATTTCTTTGGGTTTGTCCTATTTGGGATTTGCTCAATTCCTTGAATCTATAGGTTTGTGTCTCTTGATAAATTGTGGAAGTTTTCAGCCGTTATTTCTTGGAGCACTTTTTCTGCTCTGTCCTCTTTTTTTTCCTGGGACTCTGACAACACAAATGTTAGTTCTTTTGTTATTATTCCCCGGATCCCTGAGGCCTAGTTTTTTTTAGTCTATATTCTCTCCATAATTCAGATAGAGTCATTTCTATTGTTCTATCTTCTAGTTCACTATTTCTTTTCTGTCTCTCCCTTCTGTTCTGATATTGAGTTTATCGATTGAGACTCTTATTTGGTTATTGTGTTTTTCTGTTCAAAAATGTCCATTTAATTGTTCTTTGTATCTTCTATTCTTTTTGCTTGAGTTTCTTTTCTTTTTTTTTTAAATTTGATTCAAGCAAGTTTATGAGTGCTCACTGGAGCATTTTTACCATGGTTGCACTCCAATATTTATCAGATAATTTTAACATCTTTATCATTTCAATGTTGGCATCTATTGAGTATCTCTTTTTGAGAGAGAAGAAGAGAGAGAATGAGTGGGGAAGGGGAAGAGGGGGAGGAAGAGAGAGAATCTTAAGCAGGCCCCACACACACAAAACACAGCTCAACTCAGGGCTTAATCTCACAACTGTAAGATAGTGACATGAGCCAAAGTCAAGAGTTGGCTGCTTAACTGAGCCACCCAGGTGCTCCTTGATTATATTTTTAAATTTCATTTGAAATCTTCCTAGTTTTTGGCATAATGAGTGCTCTCTTATTGAACCTAAAAATTTTAATATTATGTTTGATAACAGATCTTATTTATACTTTCTGGTTTTTCTAATTAAAAAACATTTTTAAAAACTGTTTATTTATTTTTGCGAGAGAGAGAGAGAGAGCACACAGGGGAGGGGCAGAGAGAGAGAGGGAGACACAGAATCCAAAAAAGGCTCCAGGGTTGATGCAGGGTTCAAACCCACGAACTGAGAGATCATGACCTGAGCCAAAGCTGGACGCTTAACCGACTGAGCCACCCAGGCGCCCCTATACTTTCTATTTTAACTCCGTTGCCCTTCCACTGCTCAGGGGTAGGGGTTGCTCCCTTGTTCCTGGCAGGTGGGGTGGAAGTTCATCTTCCGCAGTCAGCCTCTGTTGACCCCCAAGAAGAGAGGCTCTTCCTGACCGCAGGGCTCCAGCTCCCCCTGTGGCCTCCAGCCCTGCTGTGGTGGGCATGGCGTCGCCCCCACTGGGTCCTGATAAAAGTCTCGTCTAGATTCTGATTGTGCCCCAGTGGGAGGAGGAGGGTTTCCTCGTTATAGTGGGGTGGGAGACGAAGGCCAGGATGCCCGTGAAGTTTCTGCAGACATCCCGAAGATGCAGCAGATTTAAACCAACTGGTGAGATGAAAGCGCTGGCTTCTGCGTGGCCTTCCCTGACACCTTGCTGGAGGGGGATGTGGAGAAGCCTCGGTGTAGATTCATGAGGGCGGAATCGAGGCTCCCTAGCCAGCCTTAGTAGCATGGGCTGTGAGAAAGCCACCGTTTTCTTCCTATGGGATTAAACCAGAGGAGAGAAGTGCTTGTCCAAGCGCTTTCTGAATCGTTAAGATGCTCTTGGTCTTTGGCTACAAAGAACCGGTTGACTTTTTCTTTTTTCTTTTTTCTTTTTTTCCTTCTTTTTTTTTTTTTTTGTCTCTGTTTATTGGCGTTTCTAGGGTCGTTGGATTCTTTGTATATTCTTCTGGAATATGAGGCAAACAAGAAGCCCCAGGGAACTTACCACCATATGATTTCTGGAGTCTTGAGCTCCCTAGCTGATGTACTTTATTCTCCCCTCCTTTGGGGAGTGTCTTATGTTTTACGTACAGCATCCAGAATATTTAGTTCTACGTCTCAAGATGAGCAGGGAAAAGCACGTCTACCCCACCTTCCCAGGAATGGAAATCTGTTTCCATTTTTTTTTAAACTAGTGTTAGTATGATGTATCCTTTTCCATCCCTTTACCTTCAAACAATTTGTGTCTTTATGTTTGACCTGCTTTCCTTGCTGGAATGTATAGTAGGAGCCTACATTTTTTATCCAGTTTGATGGCTGAGGCATTTAAGGTCAATTCAGATTTAAAGTGATTGTTGATACGATTCACTCAAATCTATCTTATTGCTCTTCTCTTTTTTCTATCTTCTTTTGGATTACTGACTATATTTTTAAATTCCATCTCATTCTCCTTGTTGCATCATTAGCTGTAACTTTACTTTTGTATTACTTACTTTAGGGCTTATAATATTCTTTTCTCATCACACATTTTACCTATCACTTCCATACTATATTGCTAACATTTTTGTTTAGTTCATTATTTTCGAAAGATATTTAAACAATTAGGAAAGAGAAACTACACATTCCCCTAAATAGTTATCATTGCCAGTGCTCTGCCCCTGCTTGTGCAGATCCATATTTTTACCTGGTATCATTCACCTTCAGCCTAAAAGATGTTCTTTAAGATTTATTGTCGTGTGGGTCTGCTAGTGATGAATTATTTCAGCTTTTTATTTATGTCTGAAAAGTCTTTACATTGCCTTTGTTTTTGAAAGACATTTGTGCTTTGTATAGAATTCTAGGTCAACCATTTTTTTTCTTTTAGTACTTTCTAGATGTTGTTCTACCGTCTTCTCACTTGCCTTGTTTCCAGTGAGAAATTTACTGTCCATTCTTCTCTTTGTTCCTTTGTAGGTACCATGACTTTTTCTCAGCTTCTGTTACTATTTTTTTCTTATTAAGTTTGAGCAGTTTGATTATTATGTGAGTTTTGCTCATGTTTCTTGTGCTTGGGGTTCATTGGACTTCGTGGGTCTATCAGTTCTGCTTTTCATCAAGTTTGGAAAATTATTGGACATCATTCCATTTTTTTCTGCCTCTGCTCCCTTGGAGACCCCATATCTATTAGGGTGCTTGAAGTTGTCTTTCAGTTTACTGATGTAACTGTGTTACAGTTTACTTTCAGTTCATTTGAAAAATTCTCTTTTCTCTTTGTGTTTCATTTTGGTTTGTTTATGTTACCATGTGTTCAAGTTCACTAATAATTTCTTCTAATCTGCCATTAATCCTGTCTAGCATCTTTATTTTTACATTTTGGAGTTTTCAATTCTAGAAATGCAGTGGGATGTTTCCTGTATCTTCCACAGCTCTGTTTAGTTTTTCAACATATGAAATCCAGTCATAGTAACTGGTTTGATAACTTTATTGCACTCGTTTTAACATATATGCCAGTTTTGAGTTGATTTTAATTTATTTTGCTCCTCATGGGTTGTTCTTGCTTCTTTGTGTGCCTGGTAGTTTTCTTATTTGTGGCCAGATGTTAGGAGTCGAACTTATTGGATGTGGGATGTTTTTGTATCCATTCCTGATACTTCCGATTGGCCGGAAGAGAAGTTTGGTCTTTGTCTCTTGAGATCCCACCAGTGGTGGGACGGCAGGAGGAGCAGAGCCGGACACAGATGTACCTTATCAGGTGACAGCAAATGTATTCGTTTGGGCTGCTCTTCCAGGGATGCCCAGAGTTTATTCCACAATGCTGAAAAATGGATTACTCCTTCCCAAAATTTTCTACCTCTGTCACACTCCATTCCCAAGACTGTATTTTTTATGGCCTGTTGGTTTCTTGTTTGGATAAGGAAGGCAAAGAAACCTAAGCTATTAGTTTCTACCTGAGTTGAGAGCAGAAGCAAGAGTTACTTTTCTCTCTACCAAATGTGTTTTTTTTCTCTTTTTTCTTCCTTCTTTTGTTCATTTATAGTGTAGCGTGTCCAGCTCTTCCTGAGGATTCTCTAATAAACAAGGCAGTCAAAGCTTGTGCCTCCTGATGCTTATCTTATGGTAAAGGAGCCATGATAGTCTCAATATCGGTTTTCAAAGATGCCCACGTCTTAATTCCTGAACCTGCAAGTGTGCAACCTCACACGGAAAAGGGGCATTGTAGATGTGATTATGTAAGGATTTTGAAATAGGGACATTATCCTGGATTGTCTGGGTGAGTGCCCTATAATCACAAGGGTCCTTATAACAGGGAGGCAATAGGGTCAGAATTAGAGAAGAAAATGTGACAACAAAAGCAGGGCAAAAGGGATTTGCAGAGACCACACTGCAGGCTTGACAGTGGAGGAATGGGCCATGAACCAAGGAATGCAGGTGGCCCTTAGGAGGTGGAAAGACGAGGAAATGGATTCTCCCCTGGAGTCTCCACAAGGGACACAGCCTGCCAACACCTTGATCTTAGCCCAGTGAAACGCGTTGTGGAGTTCTGACCTCCAGGATGCTCTGACAATACATTTATGTTGTTTTTAGCCATGAACTGTGTCGTAATTTGTTGCAGCAGCAACAGGAAATTGGAGCCATGTAATAAATGAACAGAGAGTGGTAACCGCAGCCGCCGGGGAGATACACAGGTGTGAATCATGTATGATAGAGAGTCATGGGCGTAGGTGACGGTATCAGGGGACCTGATTTGGTTGGGTGGTCAGGAAGGATTTTTCTGAGGAGGTGGCATTGAACCTGAGGCCAGAGGATGAAAGAGACCCTATTAAGCTTTCCTCTCTTTCTCTTCCTGGCTCAGCACAAGCTCCCACAACCACACTTGCTGAGAAGCCGTGTCCTGGTTCCTTAGTCTGTCATTTGCTGCCGTCCTGGCTCTGGCCCCAGAGCTCCTTTGGATCTGTGCCTTCTATTCTTCCCACCCACACTCCCTGCTACAGGGCCACCCATCTTTTGATGCCACCAGAATGTGCAGAGACGTTCACTATGGAGTCACTGCTTAGCCCATTCCTTGCCCCTTCCCCTCACCCATGGCCCCTTCTCCTTATTTGTGTTTTCCATACCCAACTCACCCTTTGAAACCCAGCTCAAGGGCCACCCCCTCCTGGCAGCCTACCCTGGCTTCCTTAGTTCGGAGCAGCCTCTCCCCTCCCTTGACTTCCTGGAGAATTTGCCGTGCATACATCTCCCCTCACACTCGGCCTGTCCTGGGCTGGTCAGTGCTGTGCTGCTCCAGGGAGATGGTTCATGGACACTTAAGATCTAGCTTCAAAACCTGTGTGACTTCTGATGCATTAGTTAATCTTTTTTGTGCTTTGGTTTCTTGTCTGTCTTTCTTTATTTATTTTTCTTTCTTCTTCTTCTTCTTTTTTTTTTTGAACCACAAATTGTGTTTCAATTCCATTGTGAGGATTAAAACAACCTAGTATATGGGACATGGCTGATAAACCATCGGTGCCCAATAAGTGGTTATAGAATGAATGCATGATCGTCTCCCCCTATTAATGCCTCCCTAGCATGAGGAATCAGAGGCTGCAGGGGGTCAGCCAGGACCTGGAGGTGCCATGAGGACCCAGCTTGGGCCCGACGAGGCCGGGAAGACCACTGCCAGCTCACCCCTGCGTGTGAGGTGTTTGGAGCCCAGCCCAGGGGTCCAGCCGTCCACGCCTCCGCTCCAGGGGCAGGCGTGGGTTATAGGCTTGCTGCGGAGGGGCCCGCAAAGCTCTGGGTCTCTGCCAGTGAGTATCCTGAACTCCTTCCTGCTCAAAGTTCCTCTGAACCTGTTTGCCTTCTCTCTGAGATCCTTAAACACCTTCTCAAATCCCACCCACAGGGACTCATTCCTCTCTCTTGTTGGTCACAAAGAGCCCCACTTTCCTAATGAGCTGCTAAGGAGCTGTCAATTACAGATGCAAATGAAGAGGCCGGAAACCTTCAGTGGCCCAGAAATGAACCGAAGGAGCCGATTCTCTTCAAGGCCCTGCCCTGCCTTGGGAAAGCGGGACCGGGAGCTGGATGGGAGGCTGGCTTGCCCAGGCCCCGGTGACAGCGGAACGTCCTGGCGTCCTTCTTGCCACACACAACCCCTGCTGCTCCGGGGCAGGGGCGGGGGCAGGGGGAGACCCTCAGAATCTGGTCAGAGCTGCAGAGGATTGTCCATGTATACTACACATATTTTATTGCATGTCTGAGATGGTACACACACACACACACATACACATTAGCAGCTATTAAACGAATGTGGTAGACACATTTTCTTATTAAAAATTATTGTTAAACTCTCTTTTATTTTGCACAGCCTTATATGTGTCTCCCACAAAAATCTAGGGTAGTAGTTGTTTAGTAAACTTTCAGTTACTTTAATTGAAAAAATGAGGGGGGTTGCGTATTTGAGCCCCTTCGGCAGCCCTGGGGCGGCGTGGCTTTCCGGCCCTCACCTCCGCACCCTGTCTCCCCAGGCAGGCCCCTTTTCTGCTTCCCAAAGGTCATGTGTGTTTCACCCCCTCAAAAGCAGAAGACATGTTAGTGAAGAATCTGACCACGGCACCCTGTGCAGTGAAGGTTGGTGGTGTGGGATTTCCTAGCAGCCTGCGTGCTGGTGTGCTGTCTCCGCTTCTATGTAGTAAAGAGGAACACCTGCAGACACCTCTGCAGACAAGTGTAGTGCCCTGGGGCAGGGATTTGTATGGATGAAATGACATAACGCAGGAAAGGCTTTAATAGTCTGGCTCATAGTGAGCCCTCCATCGATGTTGCAAGGACTCAGCTCGCAGAGAGCAAAAGTTCTTCCTGTCTCAACCCTCCCAAAGACCCGTGAGGGGCGCCGTGGCAATCACTGTGCCAGGAAGAAATTGAGGCTCAGAGACATGAGCCAACGCTTCCTGTTGGAGTCTAGGACTCCGGTACCTTCCATTTCTTGAGCTCACTGCGAAACCTTATCGTGTTGCCTCTCACGAGGGATTTACATTTTAATGGTGGCCAGAGGTCCTACGTTTAGGAATATGAACTATGAATATCTAATTGCTGTATCTTCTAACACCTCCTCTGGGGATGGGTGGAGGTGGGCAGGAGGAGGTAGTGAGCTGCGGAAGAAGGGTGGGGTGGTTGGAAAGAACAGCAGCGAAGGCAAGAGAAAAGTGGTGGCTGCTTCTGGGATCACGGCAAATAGGCATCAATCAACCCTTCTTGATCTCAGCTGATTCCGGAGGATGAAAGCTCACCCGGAAGAGAGGGGGCTCAGGAGGTGGGTCCTGAGGCCTGCAGGGTTCTAGGCGAAGAAGTATTGCGCTTGGGTCTTTGGAAGTTGGAGAAGCTTAAGGGTTCCAGGCCCAGGAGTTTGCTTGAGAAGCGGCCAGAAGCTGGAAACTTCCATGTTCTGAGAAGCCGGAAGGCTCTGACAGAAGGCTGCAGATGATTGGCTGGGGTCTTTACTTGTAGGCGCCCCTGGCCAACGTAAAAGAAAATGAGCTTCAAGAACTGCCAAGGGGAATCTCACTGAGTAGGGCGCTGAGAAGCCCCAGGGCTAGCCCTGGCTTCTGGCAAAGCTGAATGGGATGGGACTGGGGGGGAGGGGTGCTCAGCTGATGTCGTCAAGTCTCTGTTTCCTCTCCATCTCTCACATCTGCCCAGTGCTGGTTTCTCGGGTTCCCCAGGGTGCCTCCCTGCAGGGCCTGGATCAAGTCAGGGAGCTCCCCTGCTGGTATCTGTCACAGTTTCTCAGGAAACCGGGAGCCACTTGATATGTCTGGAGGAACAATGAATTTACTATAAAGAGTAAAAGTTACATTCATTGGAAGGATTGGAGAGCAAAGGCCAGGAAGTCAGCTCCTGACCTCCAGGAGTTCTGGAATTGGGGGGATCTTGGGGAAGCTGCCGCTAGTGGTCTCAGGTGCCTACCACACCCCAGAGACTCACAAGGGGATGCCTGGAAGTTCCAAAACTCTATGTAGCTGGGGAAAAGTGGCTGCGGCTTCTCTTCCGCCTTCCACATCTTGAACAAACACCATCGCTGCTGGACTCTTACAGAGCCCGTGCTGGGGACGGAGTCTGGGAGAGAGAATTTCCTGGCTTTGGATCCTGGGTGCCAGGAGATAGCGAAGAAGGACAGGGACAGTACAAAGAAGGACAGGGACAGTACTAAATGTGAAGTAGCCCCTCTCTTAATAATTCTCTCGTGAAGGGTTCGTGTGTTTGCCGGCTCTGGTGGGATTGGGTGCCTGGATCTGCGATGTTCCAAAGGTCACCCCGAGTCCTAAGACCCCCTGAGTCCGTTCTTCCCACAGCATATGGACTGAGGGTGGGGAACGGTATCTCTTGAAGGAAAAGTTGGGATATTGTTACTAAAGGAAGAGGGAACTGATACTCAACATTCATTATAATGTCTGTCTTGGACAGACAATTTGAAAATGAACTTTGGAGCCAGTCGGCTACAGGTTCAAATATCGGTGTGATTTGGGCAAACACCTTAAACATCCTGGAGTTTCATTTTCTCCCTAAGAGGAGCAAGATGCCATTACCTAGTTAATGAGACAAGTGTAAGCGTCATGAGTAACAGACGCCCGTGTGACGGCTGGGTTCGAACACAAGCCCAGAAGTGTTAGTATGTGCTCCTTCTTGCTTTCCTCTTCATTTATTTATTGATCGAGTCAATACATATTAATTGGGAACCTCCCATGTATATCAGCATCATGCTACATGCTCGGGATCAAAGACGAATATGACGGTGTCTGATCTTTACCAGCTCAGAGTCTGGAGGGTTAGATCGTCGTAAACAAATATCAGAAAAAATTGTTAAGCAGTACACTTCATTATAACAGAGGCTCCTCCTGCTTATAAATGCAACATCATGCATACTAAATGGCATCTTATTGTATACTTACTACCACCACCACATGCAGTCAGGGCTGTTCTGGGAAAATCCAGGTTCTCCGCTCCTGTTGTCTCCATCTGACTCCAGTGCCCTAACCCTTCCCTGTCCCCACCGTGGGCCAGAGCCACCTACAGGCAGCCAATCAGACGGCTCCTGGCCGCAGCTTCTCTCTTGCCCATACCACCCAGCTCGGTGTTCTGCCCACACATAAGAAGGGAAGGTCCGGCGGGTCCTGCAAATCAGAAAACTGCCCAGAATAACGCTCTGTCCCTGCCCCTTCTCCGCCTTGTTCCCTCCACCTTGGTTTGGGCTGGCCCGGTGCCCCAGGGGCTGGTGAGCGTGGGGTCAGGGTGGTTGCTGGTGTCGGTGCCAAGGCCTGAAAAGTACCTGCTCCAGCCTTCTATACGACTCTGCCCGTGAGGGGTTAAGCTTCCAAGGAAAAGGTTACGGAGGCCCTGGCTGGTCTCTGTCTTCACTTAACAATGGCAAAGACTCTTCTCTGCAGTAACCTTTGATCTAATTGCACACTCGGCATCATTCAGCCGGACTCACAATTCTTTGCAAAGTAGGGAAATGACAAGAGACTGAAGGGCCGTGAAAGTTCAGCTTTGGCTTTGTGGCTTTTTGCCTCAAATGCCACCCAGGCCCCTCCGGAGGAGCATGCTGCCGTGGCTCCAGAGTCTAAATGCCCTGATGGTGAGAGGGCCAGGGGGGTCGGAGCAGCGGCGAGGAGGGGAGAGAGATGCAGCAGAGCAGGAGGACTCCCTGAGGTCATGATTTTGACGCCCAGCTGCCACAAAGGTGGTATTGAGGGGGGCTTCAGAGCCCGGACGGCGATTGGACCAGGTGTGAAGAGGTCCCATCACCCAGGGGTTGACTGTGGGTGGGTCAGGGAGGGTGTGGGACCTGGGGCACATCCACACAAGAGGAAGCAGGACGGAGGATGGGATGGACAGTGCCTGGCTGCCTCTTAAGTGTTAGTCTGAAAGTAGCAGGGCAGGCAGGTGGTGAGGTCCATACCCCTTTGTCCTGGGGAACAGGCTGAGCTGGGAGACCCCTGGGGGACAGCGGAGTGCGTCCCCACACGTGGCCGGTGCTCCAGCCTGGAACCTGCCTGCCTTCACTCAGCCCCTCCGCACGCTCGCTGAGACTCTGAGCTCTGGCGAGGCCGGTCTCCCCTTGCCCACTCCTGTCTCTCACACTGTCACTGTAACCTTTGTAAAACATAAGTGGAACCATGTCACTTTCCCCCACATCCTTCAGCGAGTCTCAAAGGCCTACAGAATAAGTTCAAACTCTTCGGTTGGGCTTTTAAGCTCAACCAGGAATTGGCTCGATCTACCTTTCAGGTTTCAGCTCCCATAACAGCCCTGCAGACCCCTTGCGCCCTGCTCATTCCACTTCTCCATTTTTTTTTAAGTTTATTTATTGTGAGAGAGACAGAGACAGAGCGAGCGGGAGAGGCATGGAGGGAGAGAGAGAATCTCAAGAGGCTCCACACTATCAGCTCAGAGCCCAGTACAGGGCTCGAACTCACGAAACTGTGAGATCATGACCTGAGCTGAAACCAGGAGTTGGATGCTTAATGGACCCCCACTTCCTCGTTTTCTGAGCGTGCGCGGAACAACTGAGCCACTCGGCCTTGGCTCCCGTGGGTTTCCCTGCATCTGTCTTCTTGTCTGTTAACATTTTCCCGAGTTCCGAGTGCCCGGCGAAGCTGCCCCTCATCTCAGGCTCCTCGCACCTCCTGACTTGACTGCCCCCACAGACACACAGGGGCTGGGAGCTGTCTGAGGTCCAGAACCGTCTAGAAGCCATCCATTTGGCACCAGCCCCTGCACCTCGCTCGGTGCCAGGCTATAGCAAGTGCCCCGTGAACACGGACAAATGAAAGAGAAGCCCTCTTGGGGGTGAATGGTAAGGAACCACAGATGCTGTCTGTCCATCCAGGAGGGCCAGGTAGCGGATGAGCTGGGAGGACTTGCTTGTCTCTTTTCTTTTTCGATTGTGATTCATTTGCCAGGCTGAGCTCGGCCACCTGCTGCTGAGGGATGCAGAGTTTGAGGCCGGAAGGCCGGCTCCAGATGGGTCCAGCGATTCTTGGGAGCGTTTTGTGTAATAAGGAGAGTCCCCTGACCGGCCCGCTGACCCATCCCTGGGCCTCCCGGAGGCTGAGTCATCACCTTGACATAGCCCAGGAGCCACGTCCCCAGAGAAAGAAAAAAAACCGGTGCGTGCCGGCGGGATGACAAGGACACCTCGCACCTGCTGAGCGTGTCCGGTGCGGGCGCTCTGCTGCGCGCTCTGCGGACCTTCACCCGTTTTCTCCGACGACGCGCGGTGGCGACTCAGGGATCGTAAGAGTCTGAGGCTCAGGATCCGTAAGCCGCTTGCCTAAGACCACACAGCTGGTGACCGGCGGGGCTGGAATTGGACCCGGGTCCGTCTGACTCCGGAGGCCCACGTTCTCATGGACCACCCTCCACGGTCCAGGGGGACGGCACCCTGCAGCCCCGACCGCTCCCCGGGAGGACCTTTGTCACCTGGAGGTGGGTCCAGGGCTACGGGGGGGCAATTGATTTGTGAGGGCTGCTCTCACGTCTGGGGTCCCTGGGGTGTGTGTGTGTGTGTGTGTGTGTGTGTGTGTGTGTGTGTGTGGAGAGAGGATTTATTTTACGGATTTGGCGCCCTGTGTGCAGGAGTGAGGGTGTCTCCAGCCGGAGACAGAGTCAGGAGACACGAGTTAGACCCTGGCTGGGAGGACCAGCCCCTCATCCCTGGGAGGCGGGCTGGGCAGGGCGGGGGCTCGGGCTGTCACAGCGGAGGCTGCTGTCCCCATGTCAGGGGCCGCCCTTCCTGTGTGCGAACCCCCGCATGTGGCGGCCTCCACTTGCGTCTTTCTAAGAAAACACTACTGTGACACAAAGCACATTCTAATCACCACATCTAATCACAGGAAAAAAGAGTAAATCACCAAACAAAATTAGTTTTCAGAGTCTTAATTATCACCAGAAAGAGTAATTAATAAGCGAAACGGGAAATGACCCAGCCATATCCTGGAGCCCCTCAGAGCTGAGCTGGGGCCTCAGCGCAGACT
>PJEM01004389.1:100306-128166 GCA_004023845.1 Helogale parvula | reverse complement strand
GAATAAATAAGCAGACTCTCCTGTGCTCTTTCCTCCCCCAGTGTAACAGGCTCTGGGCCAGAAACTCTCCAACCAATTGATGATAACAAGCCCAAGTTCAATGCCATTGGCCGTCTGGTGAGACCTTCCTGGGTTTTCCTGCCTCTACTGCTCGGCTTGTATTTCTTTCTTCATTTTAATAGTAGCGTCATATAAATAAAACACCATTACAAAAATGTCGCGGAAAGTTCACAACTATTCATTATCCATTTCATACAGGTTAAAATTGCCATCAAGGCTGTTTGGATTTGACGTGCATTCCTTTCCTCCTAATGAG
The DNA here is from genome assembly GCA_004023845.1 of Helogale parvula. Lineage (NCBI taxonomy): Eukaryota > Metazoa > Chordata > Mammalia > Carnivora > Herpestidae > Helogale > Helogale parvula. The sequence continues at coordinate 127,850 of PJEM01004389.1, read as the reverse complement.
CCGGATAGAGAAGGCAAAAGATGCTAATTCATCCTTACATCTCTATCATATCTCGGCTTTTACTATATAAAGCATCAAGGTCGCATTCTGGGGAAATGTCTTTTTACCAAAGGTGCTATAATAATAATGAAGAAGCAATTTGTTTCAGCAAACTGCCTGCAGTAATGAGGCTTAATTATAACCATGTTATTAATACCGCTGCTTAAGGTAATTCACTTCTGAGCGGGGTGCAGAACAGTAAACTATAATTTAAACAAGAATCGAGACCTAATTTAAATCATCGGATCTACTGCGGAAAAAGGCAAACAGAACGACTGTAATCTGCACGTGATTTAGAGCTTCCCCTCGGTGCCATTTCCGGAAGACTTAGGCGACTGTCAGAGGGGCAGGGCGCCCGGGGTCTGGGTTTGGTCCCTTCTCCTATCTTCCTGGAGCCTTTGCAGGTGTCGCAGCTGCATGGTCCTGTGTCCAGGAACCTGCCTGCCGCCGCTTGACCCCTCTTCGTGTTGGCAGGGAAGGCTGAGAGGCCAGGAGGAAGGTCCGTAGGACCTCAGGGACATGTCCTCTGTGCTCCTTAAACCCATCTCAGTTCTCCCCTTGCTGATCTGTTGTGAAATGTGGGTTCTGTGTTGGAGGGGGCTCTCAACCTCTCCAGAAGGCTGTGTCTTCCTTGCTGAAGGGAACAGTTGGCTGTGAGGGGTGAACCAAGCCCTTTTGCCTCCGGGTCCGGTGCTCTGGTCCCAAACTGGTGTCATTTGGGGGCTCACAAGGGGCTCAAGGCATCTACCCCAGTGATTCCCAGACCCGCTGCTCCTCAGAATGCCCTGAGGTGCTAGTTAGGAAATAGAAGTCCTGCCCCCACGACCTAGATTCTGGTTTTGTTCTTCTGGCTTTGGGCCAGGGATTCGTGTATTTGTCAGGAACTTTGGATATTCTGAGGCACGTGGCTTCAGGCTGGTTCCCCTACCTGTTCAGCAGCACCAGGGCGTTTAAATACCTAAGAAATGGCCCGTGTGTGTTTTCTTGATTACCTCTCCCGAGTCACATTTATTCATTCATCTATTCAACATTTGCAGGGGACCAATTATGTGCAAGCCACATCTTAGCCCCTCAGCTCCTCCTCGTCAACTGGGCTTTAATCCCTGCTGCTGTATTCGCGATGAATTTTTCTCCTTTTAATGCAGAACTGTATTCCGTGTTATTTTACATGGAAATGAATAGGAAATTGAGAACAGACTTAAGTGCATGGTAAATATTATGAAAGACCATATCTAACCCATATTCTACACCAGGTCTTTGTGGCTGTTCGATGTTACTGAGGTAAATGGCTGCCCTTTCTAAGTCTCTTCGCCAATGCCAGCTAGCTGGGGAAGAGTTCAGAATGCCTGGCGGTCAAGGCTAAGTTAACCAGGCAGGTATGAATGCTCTATCACTGAGAACTTACAAAGGTAGGAGAGATTTCCGGAATGAGGGCAATGAAGATACTATTTCCAGCTCTGGCTCCATGATAGACCCTAGGGGGGCTCTGCACTGGGGGGGGGGTGGTCTTTGACTGCTCCCCAGTTTCTGCCTGTCCATTCTCTATCCAGCCATCTGATAGGGTCCTCTACAGGGCCCTAACTGGACACGGGGTGGTAGAGTAGGGAGGGAATCCAGTGGTTTAAAACCTAGAGCTCACCAAGGGAGACGCGCCTCCCTTCTCAGACCGAGGTCTTGCGGAGTATTCCTCAGCTCAGCTCCTTCAAGCCCCAGGCGAGGTCCGAAGCCAAACTGAGTGTGAAGCTGATCGCATTCAAATCTGGAATCACTCCTGAGGGTACGCCCCCTCTCGATCTTTTTTGTTGTTGTTGTTCTGAAGAGCTTTTCTTTCTTTTTTCTTTTTTTCTTTGTAATATTTGTTTGTTTGTTTATTTACTTACTTACTTATTTTGCAGTCAAATGCTCTACCACTGAACTACACTCTCAACTTACTTACTTATTTTGAGAGGGAGGAGAGACAGAGAGAGAGGGAGAAAATCCCAAGCAGGCTCTGCCCTGGCAGTGCAGAGCCTGACAAGGGGCTCAGTCCCACAAACCATGAGATCATGACCCGAGCCAAAATCAAGGGTCAGATGCTTAGAGGACTGAGCCACCCAGGTGCCCCGGGAGAGCTTTTCTAAATGGTCTACTGTTCCATGAAATGCAAAGTGGGAAGGTAGGATTTCAGATAGCTCACAGTACAATAGAAACTCTTTTCCATGGAAGGGAGACGAAGGTCTTTCTTTGTCTTAAGATCAGCAGTCTCACAGGCCACCCATGTTCAGACCTGTCTCAGTTTACCCACATGCCTTCTCTGTCTGTCTGTCTGTCTCTGTCGGGAAGTCTGCAGTTCCCTCCCTCTGCCTCCTCTCACCTTTGTTCTTTTCCAGAAGAACTCTCCCTCTCGGGGCTCCTCAGGTCTACTAAGCCAAATGACACCAAATGATGTTTCCAGCTGGTGGTCATGATTAGGCTCTGGCTCAACTACAGTCGTGAGGCTTGGCGCTATAGACAATCCAGAACGTACTGGAGGGGCGCTCCCCCTTCTCTGTCTCTGTCTCTCTCTCTCACACACACTGCCTCTCACACATTTATGGGAATATGCATGTGCATGCACATAGAACGCACGTATGCAAATTCACACAATGCAGACACACGGACACTGATCCGGATTCTATGTGAAAGCATCTACCCGTGCAGGTGCAGGTGCAGATGACTTTCATGCGGCAACAGCCCTCCTTTTCCCCTTAACTAACCCCTCCTTCCTTCTCCAAGTGCTGGGTTCACCCCCACCGGTTAAGGGGGCAGGTGTCTGGGGAAGGAGCCCGTTTCAATCTTGGAGACACTGAACCCATCCAGATAGAAACGTCTGGAGATGAGGTGACAGCGACAGGGGCGGGGGAGGAGACAGACGTTGGAGAGTCTGGACCGTTTCCCTCAGCCCCTCCACCGCTGTTCCATTTCTCTGCTACCTCCTGCGGGCTGTTTCATCTCATATTGTGTGAGCTCCGAGGGGGTGTCCAATTTGAGGAGCAACAGCTCTAAAGTCATTTGCGGTGCCCCGCTGTGGCACAGTTTCTGACCGACCTGGCTGCACGCCGCACTCGTTTGGAGGAGCTGCCCCGCACTGTGGGCCTCGCACCCTGCCCCTGGCGCCCCCAGCCCCCAGCCCCATGTCTCCGGCCTCGAGCACAAGTCCCTCAGAGTAAACCTTCAAGTCATGGCTTCGGGGTTTCGAAGGAAGACCAGGATGAGCCTACCCTGTGGAACTGAGAAGGTCTGGGTGGCAGCAATGGCCCCAGACAATGTTTGGGGGTGGCCCAAGCCCCGAGGGAGGTGTGGTAGCAAACCTACAGAAACCCCTGCCCCCGCCTTTGCCCAGTGTGGGGTTCAAGCCCACGAACCTTAAGATTATGACCTGAACGAAATCAGATGCTTAAGCGACTGAGCCACTCAGACGCCCCTCAGGATCATATTTTTTAAACCTGGGTATTCGAACCCCTTTTCAAAACTAATGCTAAACAGATGTCACCTTCATGGGCCAAGGGGCCCACCACCCGGTTTTAAGAGAGCATTCACCCATTCTCAAGCCAGAAGTCCATGGAGGGCGTCTCCTCCGGGGAAGTTCCAGGCAGCCTCCCTCCGTCCCTTTTCTGGTAATAAAAATCCCTTTCATCTTATACTTTTCGAAGTACTTTCACATCCATTAGCCCATTAATTGATTCGTTCATTGTACACATTTATTGAACACATGAGACCCTTCAAGCCTTTTCAGAACAAGGCAGGACCTAGATAAATATATGCATACATATTGACTGCCCGCAAAGCACAGTTGCTCTGATGGGCGTGGGCAGAACGAGGAGGATTTCACAGAGACAAAGGAGAGGCAGCTCCAAACACAGTCCCCTCTGCCACCCTGTACGTCCGACGGCAAATCTGTTACGCCAGTTTCACAGATATGTAAACTGAGGGCCCGCCAGATCAAATGACTCGCTGATGGTCATGAAATTAGTTAGGGGCAGACCCGGGATGCACCTCCTGTTTCAAATTGGGTGTGCCCTGCCATTCCATTTTCTGAGACCTTGCTTTCCAGAAAGTTCTTTCCAGGGCCAGATCTCCCCTTGCCTTCTTCTTTTCTAACCTCTCTAGAATAAGCTGTCTCGAAGGAGAAATAATCACATTGTGATTCTTTCTGGGCTCACATATATATTGCTTCGGGGACAAGAAGGAAGAAAGTTCTTCTCTCTTTCAGTAAGAAGGTCAGGAAGACCGACCAGGTGCTTGCATTCCTACGCAGCCTCTCCGAGGACTTTTCATTCTCTCCAGCAGAGCCCTGGGCTGGGCGAGGCAGCAGCTCACACAGGACAACATTCAGGACAATGTCTCCATTCCGATTTTTCCTCGTGGGCCAAGAAGGGGAAGGAGGTTCCCCTTTCAGCCTGCCGGCCAGGATGGCCTGAGACTGAGAGAAGCTGAGGAACCTTCCAGAGGCCATCTCCAAGCGCAGAGGAAGGTCGGCATTGCTGCCCTCTCCTTAGGTCTTACTTGAGCCTGGGCTCTTGCCTGTCTGTTCTAAGGGAAGATGTATGTGTGTGTGTGTGCGTGTGTGTGTGTGTGTGTGTGTGTGTGTGTGTGTGTGTGTGTTGGGGGGGGGGTGTAAGCCAGGTTCAAGGCTGAATAGGGAAGTCATGTAACTGTTTTCTCTCTGTGCATGTCATCTTGTCAAAAATTCTGAGGCTCTTCAAGCCCCAGGCCCCTCTTGAGTAATGTCACGGTGTCAGCCCACGGCCACAGCAATGAGGATGGAGCTGCCTAGGCCGCCTGGTGAGGCTCTGGCCTACAGTGCCCACGCCGGCCTGCCTGTGCCCAGCGTGGAGCCTGGCTCTCAGAGAGCTGCCCTGGGGCACACAGGGCATCTCTGCAGCAATGCCTGTCATCCTCTCGCTCAGGCTCTAGGGACAGGATGGCCTGGCCCCCTGTGCTCTGGTGCAGGGGACAGGTGCTTGCTTGCAAGCAAGCAGAGCTGACTCTAGGGGGAGTGAACAGAAAGGGGCATTTTCCTGGAAGGATGTCAGAGACTCACTAAGTCTGTGGAAGGCTGCCTGGCGGGCTGAGGAAGGGTCGGGCACCAGGTGGTCTTGAGGAGTAGGAGGCAGGGAGGCTGGCCTTTGCTGTTTAGCAGGAGCCGTCTGGCCAGGATATCACCTTGCTGCTGCATGGGGCTGCCACGACCTTTGCCTGCCGCACCGGGTGGCCACTGCCACGGGACACCGCTTCCCTGTGCCCCCGTCTCCGGGGCCAAGGGTCCTAGAGCTCTGCCTTCTTTGCCTTTCTCACCCAGACGCAGGTGGGAGCAGGTGACGGTGAGGGCCCAGGTCCCGCCCGGGGATGGGGGCGCAGTGGAGTCTGTGTCTGTCGTCTGTGGTGGGAGGTGGGACAGAGAAAGGAAGACCCTTGTCCTCAGAGAGATGCTGGAGGGCTGGTACTTCTTTTGTGGGAGAATTAAGTGAAGTAGAGAGACTGAAAGAGGCTTGATAACTCTTTAAAGAATCGAGAGTTTCCCCCACCCTACCTCTTCTCCTCTCAGAGAATGATGGGCAGGTGGCGCACGGAGAATGAAGTGAGGGTTGAATCACCAGGAGAATGGAGTCTGGATGTGTGGAGATGGGATGGCTTCCTTGCAGTGAGGGGGCTTCCGGGCCCAGTGGCGGATGGCTGTGGGGTGCTGGGGTCCCCGCCATGGGAAAGGAGGCTCTCCCAGGCCTACGCTTTCCCTCTTACCCCCACCCCGTCCCTTGGAGATCCACGGAGGCGCATGATGATGGCGGACAAGTGGAAGTGGCTGAAGCATTGGGTTCTCCATCACTGGAAAACGAGAGAAGAAGCGACTGGGGACTTTCACGTTAGCTCCTCGAAACCGAGCGTGGGGAGCAGCCCCCCGTGTGGGAAGGCAGACTTCTCAACGTCAGAAAACAGCTCTGCCCCGCCTGGGGGACCCCAGGGGCACCCAGGGTGGTCCTTCCTTGCCTGGAACATGCGTTTCCGTCTCCTGCGCCTTTAAGGCACTCCCGCCGGACGCCGTGGCACACTTGGAAACCGGCTCAGCCCGGCAGCTCCCCAGAAGCCCGAGCAATAAATGATGAGCATCCCCCCTGAACTCATCTCCCCGTGCCCGGTGTTTAAAGTGAATTGAAACGAATATCTGATAAATGAATAAACCTGTAAATGGAATCAAAAACCTTATGAACCTGAAGGAGAAATAGGAGTCCCTGGTCTGTTAAGTCTAAATTGAATAAATCTGATCAACTCCCTGACAATTTCTGCCAACGCTCTTGAAGAAGAAGGAGAAGAGGGGTGAGCAGAGATAGGGCAGAGGAGGGGGAAAGAGTGAGTGGGGGAGGGCGAGGCAGGCTCAGTAATTAAGGTATCGCCATGGACCGAAAGAGAAGGCCCAGGCGGCCCCCTGCTCCACTCGGTCGGACTGAGTGAGTTGATGATGTAGGAGGCTCTTTCAGCACTGGCGCCTCCCATGTGTCTGCCCCAGAGAACGAGGAGAGATTTGTATAAAATGGGGCCAAGGTCCCTTGTGGATTTTTCTGGGGGAGGGGCTATGGAAGAACGGCAGCCCATGACTCAGCTGTGGGGCTGGGCGAGCTCTGCTGTCTGGGGGTGAGAGGCCTTGGTGAATGGGACTTGGTAGGGAAGCAGATGTAGGAAAGTCACCTTCAGAGAGGGGTCTGGACGGTGATGGGGCCGCAGAACTCTTCCCTTGCTCTCCATTGACCTCACCCACTTCCTGCCTGTTATGCCGGCCAAGTTGCTTTCTGTAGTGATTTTCAAACAAACACAGCGACACAATTCTTTAAGGCTTAACCCCAGTAGTAGGTGGTGATAGTGGTGGTGATGGTTAGGGGTGGGGAGTAGAGAGGGACATTCTTGACTCTAGGTGGGTTTGTGACTACTTTGATCATGGCATTGATGTTGAGTGACTTTCAAGGCTGGGTCAACAAAGGTCATGCAGCTTCTGCCTGACTGTCTTTGGGGGAAGCCAGCCTGTGTGGGGGAAACCCAGTAGCTCTGAGGCAGCCACGTGGAGGAACCTTCCAGGCCACAGCGCCGCTGACCTCCCAGCTGACCCGCAGCGTGGACTGGCGGCCATGAGCCTGAACCCTGTTGGCCATCCAGCCTAGCGGAGCCTTGGAGGCCCGCGAGCCTGGCCCGCATTTGACGGCAGTGACCAAGTGAGAGCTACCCCACCAAGCCCTTCCCAAACTCCTGACCTGCAACATTACGAGCACCACAAAATGGTTTTGTAAGCGGCTGAATTCTGGAGTGATTTGCTAAGAGTAACCAAAACACTTGCTCTTGAATCTCGATTTTCTTCTTTAAAATGGAGGGTTAGACTAGACAAATTTTAAACCTGTATTTTGAAAATCATAAGCAGTAGATGAACATAGTACTTTTAAAAAGAGTTCAAAGAGCATAAAAGCATAAAAACAGAAATTAGGCAGTTTCCCTCCTCACTCTCGAGTTCTTCCCACTTCTGCGAAGTAACTACATTCAACAAGTTGTAAGTCCTCCCAGAAATGGTTTATGCAATCACAACATATACAACTATATTTTTGAAAATATAAAACTATACATAATTTGTTTTGTAATTTGCTTTTGCCATTTACTAAGAAAGACTGGAGATTTTTCTAGACTAATATACATAAGATTAGCCTCTTTCTTTTTTTGGCTGGCTAATACTCCATGGCATGGCTGTATCAGAGTTCATTTCCCCGGTCCTTACTGATGGATGGTTACGTTTTCCTCGGTTGGTTGATTGCTTGGCTTTTGCTTTTGTGTTAATGCAGTGAGCATTCTTAGACACATATTTATACCTTCTTACACAAGTGTATTTGTAGGGTAAATTTCTAGAAGTAGAATCCTTCGGTCAATGAGCGTCCAGCTTCGGCTCAGGTCATGATCTCATAGTTCTTGGGTTCGAGCCCCGCGTCAGGCTCTATGCTGACAGCTCAGATCCTGGAGCCTGCTTCAGGTTCTGTGTCTCCCCCTCTCTCTGCCCCTCCTCTGCTTACGCTGTCTCTCTCTGACTCTCAAGAAATAAATGAAAAACATAAACAAATTAAAAAAATAAAATAAAATTTTGATCATTATTGCCAAAGTTGGCTTCTACGAGGTGAGCCAAATTTATATCCCACCAACGAGAGGGCTAGTTTCTTGCCACCCTCCTGGTCTTTCAAATTTTGCCAATCTGCTATAAGAAACACGGTATCCTGCTTTGAAGTTTTCAGGCCTTTGATTGTGAGGCTGAACACTTTCTATGTGTGCATTGATGGTTTTTAATTCTTTTTTCCTTTGAACATCTTATTTATATACTTTGCCAATCGTATAGGTTTTTCATCTTTGTTTAAAAAACTGATTTGTAAGAGCTTTGCTTACATACACTTTTTGCTATTATGTGTTTCAGATATTTTTCCTAATATCTGTGTTCCTAGTCTTTTTACCTTCTTAAAGGTGCTTTTGTATGTAGATAACTGTATCTTTTATGACATCAAATTCATCAATCTTTTCAAAAGACAGACAGCTTTGAATTTAGTCTGTTCTCAAAAGTCTTCCCCACTCCAAGATCATAAAATAAAATCATACAATAAATTATGCACGTTTTCTTCCAACATCAAAATATTGATCCGTTTGGAGTTTATTTTCCATATAAAGAGTGAGATAGGGATTAAATCTTACTTTTTACAACTGGATAGAATCCTGCTGTTCAATAGATATAGAAAGAAAGCCACATACGGAATTTAAAACGTTCTGTTACCCACAGTCTAAAAGGTAAAAGGAAACAGGTGGAAGCAATTATAATAACATATTATTTTATCCCACCATATATCTAAAACATAATGTCCACATATAACCGATTCCAAAATTATAAGTGAGTTATTTTACACTTCCTTTCTGGTATCTAGTATAGAAACGCCAGTGTATATTTTGGACGGGCCACGTTTCGGGCACACAAAACCTGCCTGTGCCTAGTGGTCACCATATTGAACTCAAATAGGGTTAAGTGGTAACTCCAATGCCATTGGTCACATCTTCTTTCCTCCCATTGATCTGAAATGCTGCCTCTGTCACATTACGTTGTATATTTAGGTCTCTTTCTGGTCTCTCTTCTCTTCTCTTCCGCCTACTGTCTCTTCCTTCCCACACCACCACTGGGCTATTTTGATTATGATAGTTTTAAAATATTTTGTATCTTGTAAAGCAATTCTTCCCTTTTATTCTTTTTATTTAGTGTTTTTCTGGTGCTTCCAGTTTAGTTTTTTTCTCTAGACAGACATTACTGTCTAATATTAGATATTAGTTAATATTATACCACATTATTGGTCTATCCAGACTCCCCTCTGTATAGGTACTACGCTATTTTATGGGGACTTTAATATTGATAATACCTAATGTTAGACACTAACATCTGATCATATTTGGAATATCAAACAAGTTGTGTTGGTATCACCTGGAAACGCAATACACTTCTAAGGGCCCTTCTACCCTCAATTTCAAAGACCACTGTGTTGTCTATGGGTGGAGAGCAGGGCTGGCGACAGCCCCGTCCCTCGTGCCTGGTGTGGCGGGCTCATTTGTGCTGTGTGTGGGCACGTCCCCCCACTAACTGCGTGGCCTCCTGGCAGGTAGGGTGCCTGTGCATCGTGTTTGGGAGATACTTGGTGGCAACGGTTAGCAAGCCTCACCTGCCGGAATGGCTGCGGAGGTGGGCTGGGAGGAGGCCCATGCTCTCTCCCGGGGTAGTTGTCTTGGAAGATGGAGAGCTGGGTGGGAAGAAGGGAGGAGGAAAGAGCCCTAATGGGGGAAGGGATGGGCGGGGAGAAAGCACGGAGAAGAGAAGGCTAGAGGCAGAGAGGGGAAGGGGAGGGGTCAGAGGGGGGCAGGGTAGAGGAAAGAGGGGAGGATGGGGAGAGTAAAGAGGAGGTAGAGGGGAGGTGGGAGAGGGATGGAGAGGAGAGAGGGGAAGGAAAGGGAGGGAAGGACAGGGTGCAGAAGGTTTTTCATAGGTCGAAGGGGCTGAGATAGAGCAGGCAGAGAGCGCCGAACAGGGGAGGAAGGCCAGGCTCCCTCTGGGACAGGCTGGGGGGGGCAGCCGCTCGGGGGGCTCCTCGCCTCCAGTGGATGCAGCCTCATGGCCACGATGGACGGGGGTCTCCAAAGAGTGAGAAGGATGCTTTTGATCTCCTGAAGTTAGGGTGTCCATGGGGACAGAGTTAAGAGTGTCTGGGGCAGCCGGGGCATGGGCTGATGGCCAGGACCCACTGTGCCTGGGGCGGTTGGCCAGGAGCCCGGAGCAACGGATGACAAGTCACACACGCCTGGCTGGGGTGTAGACTGGGCTGTCCCCGTGGGAAGGAGAGAGGAATGAGGGACGGGTGAAGTCGGCGAGGTGGCTCTCACACTGGGCGGTGGCAGTGAGGGCTTGGCAAAGGCACTCAGCCCCCAACACGTCTCCATGTCACTGTCCCGCTGCCTAACGGTGGTGGAATGTCTTTGGGTGTCTTTCAGGAGAAGGGGAATGGTGTCCCTCTCAAATGACCACTCTCGGGGTCACCTCCCCTGCTGGGACCCTCACACCAAACGGGGAAGCCCGTTAGCCAGGCAGGTTCTCTGCAGGGTGCACTCAGGGAAGCTGAGGCCGAGTCCCGGCGCCACCTGCCCGCGGCCAGCGGCACAGCCAGCCCCAGAAGCCTGGTCTTGTCCGTCCTGCCCGGAGGCCCTTGCCAGATCTCTTCTTGTTCCTTCTCTGTCTGGAGAAGCAGAAAAAGGAATGTCAGGCATTGACTCCGAGCCACTGGATTTTCAAGGAGTCACAGGGTCACACAGAGACAGAAACAAAAGGGAAAAAAACCATCTTCCCGGCTTCCAGGAGATGCACAGCCTGTCTCTCCAGACGGCTTGCTCTTCATCACAAGCGCGACAAAATGCTATTTTCCTTTCAGTGCTGTGCACAGGTGCCAATCTAAATGAATATTATTCACACACTTCTGTCCAAACACTGTGAAGTCTTCAAAGGTTGATTAAACCTCTGACATCGTTGCTTTATTTCTCCTGCACTCCCCACCAGGTGAAGACCTCCCTCCTGTGACCTCACCCCTCCTCCCTCTCTGTCCTCCTCCACACCCCCCTTCCCACGCAGAATCCAGACACCCCAGGGCAGCACGCTGTCGCATCTCCTCGGGCGGGCAGCCCGGCTTTGACTTCGGTTCGCCGAGGACTCAGGGAGCGGGGTGCAGCGAGGGCACCTTGCGTGTGACGGGGGCTGGTGCTGGGGTACTCGCGGGTGAGGATAGTGAGGGATTTGACTTTGATTACCCAGCAAAAATCCATTTCCTGCCAGTAATGACGGGCTGGTGCATATTGGAAATCACAGCCTCCCTGCCCGACTCTCCCCGTGTCATTAGGCCCCAGCGGAGCGATGTCTCATTGGAAATCACACCTGGTGAAATGAGGCATGACATGCAACTCTATGGACCTGCCTTCCCTGGGCAGCCTGACAGCGGCAACTCACAGGTGCCCAGCACAGCCCACGGCCTCCTGGATGACCCAGGAGATCCGGCGATGCTGGATCACTCTTCGGGCTTCCTCAATCATATCCATTTGCAAAGGTGGGGCGCGTACAAAACGGTAAAGCCTTTCTGTTCGGATTACAGTGCATCACAGAGTGCCTGGTGCCCGGGAATGTCTGGTGCCCGGGAATGCCCCACGATTAAGTTAGGAGAACGATGACTTGGAAGCTCCATGGGTCCTTTAAGGCCACGGCGTGTGTCTAAGTTGTTTTTGTCCGCCACGTTGCCTTGTGGCATTTTCTTTTGGTAAGAGACTCTCAAGTTCCTTTTGAGACGCCGTGCCTTTCTTAAGCCAGTCAAGAGTGGGTGCCCTCCACCCCACTTCCAGGGACGGACATAAGACCAAATGTTGGTCTGTCAACCTTTGATTGTAGTGAGTGATCCAAGGATCAGTATGGAAGGCAAGTGCGGTCCTGGGGTTACTGACAGGAAAGAGACTTTCCTTTTACTTGGGGCAGCTGAATGATGGCAGGTGGGACGGGGCCACACTGGACTGCCTCAACCCCACATGGAATGACCCCAGCTGCAGGTAGTAAGGAGTGAAGAATGGTGAAGACACATACAGTCATTTGATTTATAGCAAATGGGTCACTACAGTTTGGGGCTGGGGGAGGGGATGAGGTGCTTTTTAGTAAATGGTGCTGGGTTAGTTCTTGTGGAAAAAATGAACCTTGACCTCTCTCTCATACCAGTCACAAAAAATCAATGCATGAAGGAACATAGATCCAAACACAAAAACTAGGACAATCAAGTTTCTAGACTAAAACAAAGGAGAATGGATAGATTCATGCCTTTGAGATAGAGTTTTCTTCAATAGGCTGTACATACCAACACACACAACTAAACGTAAAATAAATGTTAAGCGGAATTTATTAAAATTAAGAACTTTAATTCATAAAATGACAGTATTTTTTAAATGTTTATTTATTTTTGAGAGGGAAACAGAGGCAGAGTATGAGCAGGGGAGGGTCGGAGAGAGAGGGAAACACAGAATCTGAAACAGGCTCCAGGGTCTGAGCTGTCAGCACAGAGCCTGACGCGGGGATCGAACCCACGAGCCGTGAGATCATGACCTGAGCCGAAGTCAGACGCTTAACTGACTGAGCCACCCAAGTGCCCCCATCAAAAGACAATATTAAGAGAGAGTATAAGCAAGCCAAATATTGGGAGGAGATATTTGCCACTCACAGATCAGAGAAAAAAGACTACAATATTCAGAATAGATAAAGAACTCCCACCAACCAGTGCGCAAACAACAGACAATCCAATTAAAAATTCTAGTGGGGGCCGTAAATTGGGATAATTGGCCCAGAAAACTATTTTGAAGTATCTATTAAGACTAAACATACACATTCTCTATTTTTTTGGCACCTCTACTCCTGAGCATATATACCCAATGGAAAGGAGAGTTTTTGTCCACCAGTCATGTGTACAAAAACTCTCACAGAACCTTTATTCATAGCAGCCCAAACTGGAAGCCATCTATGTGTTTGCCAACAATGATTTGTGGCATATTCATATAATAGACTACTGCACAGCAACTAAAAGGAAGAAACTCCTGTTCCAGATAATAAGACGCATACATTTCACAAACAATCTTGACTAAGCCAAGTCAGCCACACAAGAATACCCACACAGGATTCAATTTATATGAAACCAAGTTGGGAACGACTAAACTCAACAGCAAAGAAACAAACAATCTGATTTCAAAATAGGCAGAAGATCCGAATAGACATTTTCCCAGAGAAGACACCCAGATGGCCAACGGGCACATGAAGAGATGCTCAACGTCACTCATCATCAGGGAAACGCAAATCGAAACCCCAATGTGATGCCACCTCACACCTTTTAGGATGGCTGTTATAAAAAATGTAAGAAACAGCAAGCATCAGCAAGAGTGTGGAGAAAGGACTCCTTGTATATTGTTGGTGGGAAGGAACGTAAAGTCGTGCAGCCACTATGGAAGCAGTATGGAGCTTCCTCAAAAAGTTAAGTCTAAGAACTACTATGTGATCCAGTGATTCCACTTCTGGCTATTCATTAAGAAAACAAAAGCACTGACTTGAAAAGGTATCTGCACCCCTGTGTTCTTGGCAACATTATTTACAATGGTCAGGAAACAACGCAACTGTCCATCAACAAATGAGTTGATAAATGAATATTACATGTTTATGTGGCAATACACATGCACACAGGAGTATTATTCAGCCATAAAAACTAATGAAATCTTGCCATTTGCAACTATGTGGATGGACCTGGGGGCATTGTGCTAAGTGAACTAAGACGGAGAAAGACAGATACCTATGATATCACTTACACATGGGACCTAAAATGAAACAAAACAAAACCCAAAACCTCAAACTCCTAGATACAGAGAACAGGTTACTGAGCGTCAGGGGCAGAGGCAGGTGGGGGAGGGGCAAAATGGATGAAAGGGGTCAAAATGAACAAACTTCCAATTCTAAAATAGGTCATGGGGGTGAAATGTAGAGCATGGTGACTATAGTTAATAATATTGTGTTACATATTTGAAAACTGTTAAGAAAGGGCGCCTGGGCGGCTCAGTCGGTTAAGTGTCCGGCTTTGGCTCAGGTCACGATCTTACAGTTCATGGGTTCGAGCCCCACGTCGGGCTCTGTGCTGACAGCTCCGAGCCTGGAGCCTGTTTCAGATTCTGTGTCTCCCTCTCTCTCTAACCCTCCCCCTGCTCGCTCTGTCTCTCAAAAATAAATAAAAAACATTTAAAAAAATTAAAGAAAAGAAAGTAAGTCTTAAAAGTTCTTATCACAATGAAGAAAACATCGGGTGCCTGAGTGGCTCAGTTGGTTAAGTGTCCGACTCAGCTCAGGTCATGATCTCACGGCTCATGAGTTTGAGCCCCGTGTCAGGCTCAGAGCCTGGAGCCTCCTTCGGAGTTTCTGTCTCTCAAATATACATAAAAGCATTAAAAACACAATGAAGAAAACATTATAATTATGTATATATGGATATTAATGAGCCTTTATTTTGGCAATCATTTCACAACAAATATCGAATCCTTATATCATATACCTGAAACTAATATAACATTATGTGTCAATTACATCTCAGTAATTATAGTAAAAAGATAGCAAAGCTTAACCTGTGGTGATAGAAGTCAGCACAGTGGCCACGCTTTAGGGGTTTTTGATCATAGTGGGACAAAAGAGAGCTTTATGGGGTGTTGGAAATTCTGTATCTTGATCTGTTTTATGCGTAGAAATTTCTGAAGTGTACACCCTGGGATCTGTACATTTACTGTACATTAAGTCATACTTCAGTCAAATAAGAAAAAGATAGGGAAGAGAAGGGAGAAACTGTGATCTGGACACCTGGATCCAGCCGTGCCTGAAGGTAAACACTCCTGGGCCTCTTACAGAGCCAATTAATGGCCTTACCTTTTTTGTACTTGAGTCAGATTGTGCTGGGCTTTCTCTCACTTGCTACTGAAGTTCTCCTCACACTTTCTGCTTCCAGGCCAAAGTATTCCTCCTTCCGCCTGAGCGGATGGGAGAAGTCCTACCCTTGATGGGATCCTAGGTGAGCAAGTCCTTTCGTCCATTTCCAGTTCTTCTAGAAGTGCACCTTCAGGTGGGCAACCGACATCTTTGTGCCTCAGTTTTCTCTCTGTAAAATGGAGTTAACAACAGCACCTACCTCATACAACAGGTCAGGGGCCTTTTGTGGAGGCTCAGGTGTCTTCTCTTGTTCTTTCTGGTCCCTGTTGGGTGACTCTTTGTGACTATAGCTGCCCAGGGACGAGGACTGTGTCTGTTTCATCACTGCCGTGTCTCTAGTGTTAGTGCCTCCCCTGGGGTGTGGAGAGTTCCGAGCAAATTTTGCTTTGTGAGGCCTCGGTCTCTGCCGTCAGTGGCAGTCACACCAAGTCGGAGAGTCAGCACCGTCCTGATGGCCAATCTCAGGGGACTCCGTGAAAAAGAAAAAAGCCTCAGCTGGAGGGAGGGGTGGACTCACCAGTCTACACTCCTGGAAGAGATTCAGATCAGAGGATCTGGCCACCCTCATGTATGTTGCGTGTCTGGGAGTGGGTGGGGAGGCAGGGCAGAGGGCCTGGGGATGCCCTGAAGGGGTGAAGCAGGGACCCAACTCACATGGGGCCCAGGCCTTGGTGCCAGGCCCTCCCTGGCGGCAAGTAGCAGGCGTCAGAGAGAGACTTAGAGAATTCACAGGCAGACGCTCCAGAGCACAGGGCCTTAGTGTCCCCGGTCCCCAGGGGACCGTTAGGCCCGGTCTGAGGTCAGCACTGCCCTCTACAACATCTGGTGCGGCCGAAACCCTCACTTCCTGCTTGTTTGAATAAAGGCATGAATGAAAGGTTGCACGAGAATTATGTAACGCATAGTAAGTGGCCGGTCGCGTGGGGTGGTTCTATTATTTTTCCTGAGAGGCAGGAACCCTCCCTGCTCCCATAACCCCCCACCCCCACCTCCCAGCAAAGGAGTCAGTCTTGTGACCATGGCTTGAGTGGTCAGCTTCTCACAGGGTCAGGCTTGGGAACAGTCCCATTGTGGCCCCATCTCAGAGGACAGATTCCCAAGGAGGAACAAAGGGGCCTGGAAATCAGGCCAGGGAGCAAAATACCCTTTGGGGTTATTTAGCCTTTGTTAATTGGTCACCTCGTTAGCGGCCCATCTGCAGCCCCATTCCAGCAAGTGAGTGGGGTGAAGGGAGGGGGCGCCCTGGCCGAGCCAGGCTTCGAAGACTCCGTAATAAGAACGGAGCAATTACCGGGCCTTCCAGAGCCAATTCCTGTTAGGGGCGCTCGCCAGGCCAGCCTTTGTCCTACGCAGAAGAGGAAAAGGTCAGCGTGCTCGTGGGAGGAGAAAAAAGAGCCCTTCACAGCGAAAGAGCCTGCCGGAGGGGGGAGGCCAAGAAAAGGAGGGCTCTGTGGAGGTGAAAAACTAAAGAAAGAATGACATTTAGAAGTTCCTCGGAACGAGGGGAGGAGAATACTGAAATAAAAATGACAGGGTGCAGGAGCCAGTGCGCAACCCTGGAGAGCCCAGTGGGGGGTCTCCCTGGAGGGTCACTGCTGGGTCACTGGGAAGCAGCCTGGGGAGAGGCTCGCCCGGGGGCTGCCGGTGTAGCCTGAGCCAGTCCCAGGCCCTCTCGGCCTCAGTTTCCCCATCTGTAAAGTGAGGGGCCATCCAGGCCTGACACCCTGCAGGTCTCTGATTCTGCGTGTGTGGACGGGAGGAAGGCAGGGCTGGAAGCACCAGCGGGGATGTGCTCTGAGGTAGGATGCTGCCGACCCCCCAAGACCACCCCCCCACGTGTCCCTGCCCTCTGGCACGGAGGGGGGCCGTGGCTCCATCTGCTGGAGGAGCTGTGGGTGGGTCACGCGTCATTCCCAAGCTGAAGTGTGGAAGAGCCTGCTAGCGGCCCTCCCGTTGCCTCAGATGGCAGGAAATCCGGAGGCCCGGGGCCCCGGGTGACCGAGTGGAGCAGAGGCCTCCGCTGAGCCTCGGAGGAGGAGGCATCTGCTGTCGCAAGGCCCTGCGGCGCCGGCTTGTGTGCCGTGTAAGCACCCGAACGGAGCCCCCGGAACTGCACCATCGCGGCAGCTTCCCCAAGGGCCGCTGGGTCCCCGCGGGTCCCCCGTCCCGCCGCCGCTGCTGTCCCTCCGTGAGCTCTCGGTGTGACAGGCCTGTCCTTATCCGCAGCGACCACCACAGCTGCAAAACAGACTGCTTTCTGTGCTGCCACCCGCCCCCCCTACCCCAGGTTCACGGTCAAGACCCGCACGGACAGTCCTTTAGTTGACGGCAAAAGAGAAAGACGAGCAGCAGTGAGGGCGGTGGGGCCCCATCGGCAGAGGCCCAGGGGCTGTCGGGGACACGTGACAGGCAAGGGGTCCGGGGCTGGGCCGTGTGTGCGGAACAGCCGTGGTCCCCGTGGGCTGTCCGTGCAGTTCCTGAGCTGCCCCTTGTCTCCTGACGTCTCTGCCCTTGGACGCCGGGGACCAGAGAACTGAGCGTCCCGGGGCTGGCGATCACCGTGACCCTGCTCGGGGACGACTCTCTGGGCCTGAGCCCATGGGGCTGGAGGGGACGGTCTTTCCTGTTTGAGAAGAGGTACCCTTCTGCAGCGGGCTCCCCCTGTCTGGGGCAGCAGGGATTCATGGGACGCCAGACCACCCACGTGTTCCCTCCAAGATGTTTCCAAACATGGCGGCTCGGGAGTCGCAGGGGGCGGAGCGCTGCCCTCTGTGTGTGCAGGCACCCGACCCGACCAGGACCGGACCAGGCTCCGCTCACCCCTGGGAGGAAGGGGGACGTGGACAACAATACTGCAGAGTCTGTCTGCACAGCTTGCGGGGAGGGGTGTCTCTCTGTCCTGGTGCCACCAGCCAATTGCCACTGTTTCCCAGGACCCCCTCCCAGGGACAGGACTGGGTGTGAGTGGGTGAGCCTGGGAGGGAGATTCTAGGAAACTGAGGGGCCCTGAGGCTCCAGGGGTGAGGTGGGGCTGCCCAGCGTGCCGCTCTTCCTTTCCCCGGCCTCCTGCTGCCCCCACCCTGTCCCCTGTCCCCAGAAAGCCTCCCTCTGCCTCTCCTGACCGCCCGTCTGTTCCTGGGCTCCATGCCCCGCTCTAGGACCCTTTGCTTCGCTCTTGCCTCTCTCCCTCCACCCTTATCACCCACAGCGGTGGGTATTCATTGTTTAAACAACCCATGCTTCTGAAGTCTTATTTATCCAACATCTTTCCTCAGCATATGTCAAAATTTACAGTAAGTGCATTCATCCCGTAATAAACATTTGGCTTTGCTGGTCTAGCGGTGGCAGGGCTAATTAGGGAGAGCGACTCCCTTGTCATCCGGAGGGAGGTCAGATGCAGCAATTAGCATCTCTTGCATGGCTTTCCGAGTGCTGACTTTGAGGCTCGGCCCTTCGGTGCCAGGTGGGAAAGAGGAGTTGGCAGCAGGGAAGGGGAGCCTTCCCCGCAAGTTCTGGAAAACCAAACCCGAGCTTCGAGAAGCAGCCTGACTGGTTGGTTTCTGAAGCTCCCAAGTCTCTGCCTGCAGCGTGAGCTCCCTGCTTGCCTCTTCCTCCCAGCCCCCCACCCCCAGCCCGCCCCAGGCAGGGCCCAGTCCTGAGAATATTCTCTCCAGCCACAGCTGTCTTCCCCAGCCTGCCTGTGGGCATGTGAGAGGGGACACCGTCGTCTGAAAGTCCTGTCCTTGCTTCAAGCTCAAAGTATCCACACCAAGGCACACATCCTACAATCAATGCTTTGGGGCCTGAGAGAAACGTGAAGATCTTCCAGATCATTCCTTCAAGGTGCTACTGAGTGGCCCAAGGCCTCCAGGTGAGGAAGCACGCCCTTATCAGACACATTGCAAGGTTACCTCCCAGGACCTGGGCAAGGGCCAAGCTGTCCATTGGGAAAGATCTGCAGGGAGGAGGCTGAGGAAGTGTGGGGGAGCAGCTCCCGAGGGTGCGGCGGTCTAGGCCTGCTTGGGAAGAAGCCACCCACCTCTTCATCCCTCTTTTCCTCGGGGTTGGGCGGGAGAGAGCACCAGCCTCTGAGCCCGGCAAAAGCCTTGGGGTGACCTCTCCCCCCCGGAGATGGGCTGGTCTCCAAAGAGGAACTCTTTTGGGGGAAGACAACAGAGCCCAGGTGAGGGGTGGTGGGCACAGGGTGCGGGCCTCTTCAGGTAGGTGTCCCCAGGGAAGAGAGTTCACTGTCCCAGTGCATTGAGGTTCCAGGAGCAGGTGTGCCTGAGTTTAAAACCTGTCTCTATCACTTCCGGGCGCTGTCGCTCGGATGCATCATGCAACGTGTTCGAGGCTTGCTGTGCTCACCTGAGGACCGAGGACGGGCTCACGGGCCGTGGTGACGTTTACATGACACGAATATGAAGACAAGCAGTGACTCTCCTTACCCTCGCCGCCGTCACCTCCTGATGAAGCAGGGCCCACCTTTGGAAGCTCTTGGCTTCTGTGAAGTTCTTCCTTATGTTGAGATGAAACCTGATTTCTCTTTGTTTTGTTTTATTTTTTAATTAAAAAATTTTTTAAATGTTTATTTATTCTGAGAGAGAGAGAGTGACAGAGCATGAGCAGGGAGGGGCAGAGAGAGAGGGAGAGAGAGAGAGAGAGAGAGAGAGAGATAGAATCCAAGCAGGCTCCAGGCTCTGAACTGTCAGCACAGAGCCCGACTCAGGGCTCGAACCCACGAACCGTGAGGTCATGACCTGAGTCGAAGCCAGACGCTCAACCGACTGAGCCCCCCAGACGCCCCACTTTGTTTTTATTTTAAACAATTTCTTTGTTTTGCTGGCCTCCTTCATCTATTTCTGTCGTGGCCTCACCATTTTTTTTTAAGAACCATCAGTTATTCATTCACTTATTTACTCACCTGTTTATTGATATTTGTGCTAAATATTGTGTCGATATTGATATTGTGCTAAATGCTGTGGACAGAGGAAAAATAAGACACTCTGTACCCCCAGAGGACTCTCGTTAAGTGAGGCAACAAACGAGTACGTAAAATAAACAGCTAAACGTTTCCTGCGGCACATGTACGGAGTGCTGGCGGCGTAAAAGAAGCAGTGATCGGTTTTATCTGCTCTACCACCTCCCAGATGCACCTTCTCACTGGCCTTTATTCCTCTCGTGAGATAACTTCCAGATTCTCTCTTTCTTTCCTATGCTTGTCACTATGGGCTCGAGAATTGTCAGTAAATTCAGTCTCAGGCTGGAATTCACAATGGCCGCTAGCATTTCCTGCAGGGCTGGGTTGAGGGACCTTGAGGCTGCATCTCATCAGTGACGTGGCTAAGACCACCTGTCTGAAGAGGGCTTGGAAGCTGGGAACACTGGTTAAGTCTGACCTCCTACCCCCAGAGCACACTCAAGGCTCAGACCAGGCAGGTGCCTCACGCCACGCACGCTTCCCTGGCTACTCCCTTTCTCGGACTCCCCATCAGGAATACCCCAGCTCAGTCCACACTCCATGGGCCATGGTGGTCTCTCTCTTCCCAGACTAATGCCATCCCTGCCTCATGTCTGCTGTGATGTCTTCACTTTGGAGAGCACGGCCCTTTGGCAGGGATTACCCCTTTTATATCTTCGGTGTCCCCTCGTCCATCTCACCGCCGGGCTAGTACTCATCTGCGCTCTAGGCAGGTGCTGACTGATGGATAGACCGGCGTTCTGGGTGATGATGAAAGGCTCCGGGAAGACTTTGGGGTTAGAAACGCCCTGGCCATGTTATCTCTAGTTAGGGTACATGCCCCAAACTCTGCAAAGTAACTGTGATGTTAACAAATAACTTGCCCGCACGTCATATCTCTGATGTGTTTACTCCGGTCTTTATTTCAGTGACACCTCTCTCCCTCCCTCCACGCGCGCCAAGGCAAAATTTCTCGGTGGACCCCGGGAGCACTCCCAGCTTGGCTGGAGCCACAGGGACTGGATTGGGATTAAGCTGTGCTAATCTGACCTCACAATGATAACTCAGAATGGAGGGTCTCTGACAGGAGGGATGTTTGGGGGACCGCTGGCAAGGACATGGGGCTCCATGGAGAATCCAATGGAAGAGAACTTGAAAGCCATGATCTTTTTACAAATCTGACCTTCTACAGCCTACGCACAGGAAGATGAGGAGGTTTCCCGGGCCGGGGAAATGGGAAGCCTGGAGCTGAGCCCAGGAGGCGCTGACCCAGGTTAGACAGGCTGCAGTCACCCGACTCGCTTAGAAAGCTGGCGGGGAGTAAGATGACAGGGAGGCCTGACCGCTAAAATCTGGGAACAGGATGCTCAGAGCAGCGTACAGTGAATCCAAAACTTTGGAGGTCATCATTCAAGGAAGATTCAATAAACGGGGTCCACGGAGGCCTCAGGGAAGTGCTGCTGAAAGATCATTCATGCAGCCATCCTTGGTGTATTCCTTCAGCTGCGTGTATTATGTGTCAAGAGTGGTGTCAGGCCGCAGGGACACAAAGAGAAATAAGACGCAGTCCTGGTTGTGGAGGTAGTAGGATCCATCCGGGGCTCTGCGGCCTAGGACACAGGCTGGGAGAAGAAGCAGGAGCTTGGGGAGGCCCGCTGGGGGCTGACATGCAGCGCCGTGAACACCAGGCTGGAGAACTTAGTTTTTACCCAGTAGGAACCGGGGGGGCCCTGAGGGCATTTAAGCATTTAAGCCGTGGTGGCCGCAGCAGGAGAACAAGCCAAAGGCAAGAGGAAGTCCAAGGAGGTGGGAGTGAGCTGGACTCAAAGGACATTCAGAAAGTCATCCTTGCAGGGAACCATGGGCACTGGGGAAGCCACTTGGCTTGGGGATGGCATAGAAACACGATAAGCCAGGAAAGAAGGTTGTGACCCCAGATGCCAGGTCCAAGGAGCAGCAAAGTCACTCGCCCACTGTGAAAATTCAGGCTGACGTGGTTTTGATACAGGCTCTGAGGTCAGAGAGACACATAGTTTGACATTTCCCAATGGTGCAAGTGTACCTTAACCTCTCCGAGACTCAGTTTCTTTATCTTTAAAATGGCATGAAGTAATGTCTGTGCTGCCCTTGGCCCAGAGCAAAGCAAGATCCCAATGTCATGGGGATTCGTTGACAGTAACCCCATTTGTTGTGGTGGAGTTTCGTTTTCCTCCGAAGATGGAAGAGGAAGAGGATTGTGGGGAGCTGAGGCAGCCTGGCCATTTGTGGGTCAGCCTGCCGAGCTGTTGTGAGGTCGTTTTATAGTCCAAGGGTTGAGCATGGCCGCATATGGACGCAGCTCTGGAGGATGGAGATGAACCATGGGACTTTGCCTTCCGTCACAGGTTTGCTCCTCGCTCTCTGAGAAGAGATCTCCGTGTCTCCTGGCATCGCAGGAGGGGTCCTGCAGAGCGGGAGGGGAGAAGCCCCAGTGCCGCCAGCCTGCTGTCCCCACACCAGCTTTGCCCCTGAACGAAAACACAGAGCCCTTTGGTTAGAGGTGCCAAGCCAACCAGGCCCATCTCTCAGCCATGCCCCCTACCCCATCTCTCGAATAGGCTGTCTGTCTCTGTCAAGAGGGGCAGAGAAATTCTCTTAAGAGACCTACAGCCCTTCTAGGGCCATCTTCTAAAGAGGAGCCAGATGTGCGTGAGCTGCTGAGCATCTGGACTTCGAACTCGCTCTCTCTTCATCTCTTGGCTTCTCCTCCAAGACTCTTTGAGGACACGGTGGAGGAGCTCTGGGCTCTGGGTGTAACGCCGCTCTGTGACTTCACTGCTGCCAGGATGGACTCCTGTGTCCTCCCTTAGAGATAAGCAGGACTCTCCATTTTGTTTCCTTTTACTCTTTCCTGTTCTTTCTATTTCTCTGTCATAATGCCCCCTTGACTAAGAAGGTACCTACTGTATGTTAGAAACCATGCCGTGTACCGCACGGACAATATTTCACTTAATCCTTACAGATCTCTGTGAGGACCGTGAACTTATTAATCCCATTTTACGTATGATGAAACCAACGAATAGAGAAATTAAGTAAATGGTCCAAGGTCATTCAGCTAAAAAATTGGCACAGTCAAGCTTCAGACTCAGGTCTGTTTAATGCCGAGCCATATATGCTTAACCTCAAGATCGGCGGTTCTCAAAGTGTGGCTCATGGATGCTTGGGGTTCTCCAGATCCTTTATAGGATCAAAACCGTGCTAGGACATTATTTGCCTTTTTCACTATGTGGACATTGGCACTGATGGCTCAGAATCAGTGGTGGGTAAAATAGCTGTTTCCTCAGTCTGAATCAAGGCAGAGGCATCAAATTGTACTTCTAGACATTGTAGTTTCCACTGAGACAGCCTTTCGGAGGTGCAGGGGGGTGGGAGTGGGGGGAAGCTGCTTTACTTAAGAATGTCCTAATGAAGCAGTAAAAAATATTAATTGTATTAAATCTTGACCCTTGAGCACACGTCTATTTAATATTTTGTGTCCTCAATTGGGAAGTATGCAAAAATTATTTATGCAAAAGAAAACGTTTCTCTTGAAGCAAAGCACACGTGTGATTATTTGAGTAGCAAGTTGAATTAGCCACTTCTTCCAAAAAAACCAGTATTTTACTTAAAAGAGTGACTGACAGACAAATTACGACTATCCAGACTTGAGTATCTGGAAAAACAAATCCCTGGATTCTTGCAAATGAACACAGAGAGACTCTGCTTCAAAGAAAGCACCTGACCGTATTTGTTGCGATGGTGAAATTCAAGCTTCCCAGAATACTAGAATCTGGGAACATTTGCATTTGTACTGTATCAGTCGTGGTCTAGACAGGAGACAGAAGCTACCTAGCAATTTGAATAGGGAAGGTTGAATATAAAGAATTATAAACTATTTGTAAGAATAAAAGACACCCTGACGAATACCGCAAGTCCAAGGTAAGGTGCTCAAAGAAGGAAGACACTTAAGACGGAGATCCCTCCTCAAGGCTGGGATTCTGACTTCTTCGGAGATGGTGTTGTTACAACTGGATGATGAAGTTGCCCTTGGCCAGAGCTAGCAGGCAGGGAAGGGTGAGCCGGGCCCAGCAAAATGGGACGCACATTTGGGGTGTAGGTGTGCCAAGGTCGGCAGGCAGGAAACTGCTCAGGCCGGGAGTGTTGACAAAACGTGCCCGGAAGCTGTCTAATGGGGATCTTGAACCTCCTGGGAAGCCAGCTGTGGCTCCTATTGAAGCCTGGAATCTCCTTCTCTGTGGTCCCAGCGGGGCTGCCTGCAGGGAGGTGCTGCCCTTGTGGCCAGAACCTCATGGCGGTCACTCTCTGGGGTGCCGAGGGAAGCTGCTAATGGGGGTGCCAGGGCTGGGTGTGAGGCTACGCAGTGTCCCTCAGGCTGCGGCCTGCCACGAGCCAGAGGAGCACGCTGAGTTCGCCGGAACCGGAAGGGACGCTCCCTCCCTCACCCTCTGTCCTCCCAGGGCGTCTACTGGCAAAACGTCATCTCAGGCTGGCCGGCCGGGAAGACGTGTCCCAGCGTCACAGCAGGAATGGACTTGGGTTGACAGCAGTAGCTTGGAGGCTGGTACAGTCTACCCCTTTGCCCGCTCAGCCTCTGCCGATAACTCAACCTCCACGCTACATCGGAACAACACTCTTTCCACAGATACAGCTATTTTCTGAGCTGGTAAAGGTCTTGCCCTCTCCCCAGAGAAGGCGATGCACAGTCCCAGAGTCTTTGTAGCCATTGCTGGCTATCTGCACTTCCTAAACTCAGCCACAGCTCCATTAAATAATACCTCGAGAACAAATTGTAAAGTCAATCTCCCACAATTTATATCTTATAGATAGGGGCCCCACCAGCCTGGCCCCCTGTTGGTACCTGGCTGCTGTCATCCCAGAGGATGACTTGCCCTGACTGGTGAGGGAATGATTCCAATTTTGATTTTCCAAAGTTGTGTGCCGGAATGTATTGACATTTGCAGATCTGCCTACCTCAGTGAGCCAATATTTCTAAGTGATCAATGCCTGATGTAGAAGTTCCATTCAAAGTGTAAGACAGACCAATGGATTTTACTGTGACAGAGAATGGAAATTTCTAACACTAAGCTGCAACTAACCTTTAAGAATTTACCCTTTGTTGAGGGGCGTCTGGGTGGCTCAATTCGTTGAGCGTCTGACTTTTGGTTTCAGCTTGGGTCATGCTCTCATGGTTCTGGGTTTGAGCCCCACATCGGGCTCTGGGCTGACAGTGTGGAGCCTGCTTCGGATTCTCTCTCTCTCTCTCTCTCTCCCTCATTTGTACACATATTCTCTCTCAAATATAAGTAAATAAACTTAGAAAAAATTAAAAAAACAAACTGTCATTTGTTGAGCTGTGATATAATTTCTAAAAATATACTCACAATGATCAGGACACGCTATCAAAACATTCTTTTTCCAATTGCATATCTGTGTAAGGCCATATTTTCTTCATAAACTCCAACGAAACAACATATCACAACAGCACGTACTCAGACACAAAGAATCCAGCTGACTTCTAGTCTGCCAGACGCTAAAGAGGCGTGCGAAGGTGTAAAATGATGCCAGGGGTCTCATTAGGTTTGTTTTAGAAAAATTTTAACAAAAAAACAAATTATTTATATTAATGTGTTATGGTTTTATTGGCATTACATTTAAACAAATTACTAAGTATTTAAATTTTTTCTCAGTTTTCATTTCTAGGACAGTAAGTACCAACACGTATAACCTATATAAACAAATCTCTTCAAGGGCTTTAATAATTTTTAAAATTATAAGGAGGTCTTGAGGTCAAAAATCCTGGGTGCTGCGGCTCTAGACTAAAGTAACTTTCTTTCCCAGTATGAGATCCACAAATTTGAAAGTGAGTAGCAGGTAAGGTCTTGTGACACATCCGCCATGGGGACACCTCTGTATTGGGGCTTTAAAGATTCATAAATATTTGTATTCTGATGCCTAGAGAGGCTTTAGAAAGAAGCAGAGAAATATGTTTCATTTTTTAAAGCACAGCACAGCCCAGTTTTCTGGAATGTTGCCTCTTCATGTTGTCCTATGGGGACATGGACATGTCCTATGCCTTTGTGGGACCCTCACACTTGCAAAGCAGAAGCTCCTGTTCTGAAGGAGCTGGGCAGGAACTGTAGATGATCTTGTAGGAAAACGTTTCAGTGGAACTGGGAGAGCCTTGGCAATGACCCCTTCTGTGAGCCTCGGGGCAGGCTGCCGCCCTGGTTCCCAGTTCCTGCCTTGATCACTCTGGGCTTCCCATCGACTGGACAGAGCCTGCAGATGACCCCGCACTCCGGTTTGTCTTAAAATGTATTGCTTTCACCTTCCCCCAGCTGAATGCAGTATCTATGTATCTTATTTCTTCTTGCTGGACTTAGGGAAGGATGCAAGAGATACCCTCGGAGCGCGAGTACCGGATACAGACCTGGTTCCTCAGCACTCAGAGGCAGGCGCTCACCACCCGAGATGCCAGGAGTTCCCAAGAAGAGTGGGAAAGGCTGAGAGCAAAGGCCCCGCATTGGCGCCAAGGTGCGGTAGCAGGGTGTCTCACTCTGGCTCATCACATCTGGGGGAAGGAGCCCTTGGGAGGGACCTCTGTGACTTCTGTGATGGGCGTTCCAAGCACACCCCGTGGTGCAGCTTTGGAGGTGTCTGCAGTCTTGCTCCGTGACTGGGCAGACATCAAGACGTCAATGACACTTCCAAGATTCTGCAGGCTCTAAAGGGTCTGGGGAGTTCCGCGTCTCATTCCAGGCCCTTTAAGCACTAGAACTCCCCGGCAGGGCTGGGGGTTGTCTCGAGAATCTACAAAAAGAGGTCTCACTGGAACTGTGAAAGGGAGCAGCTCCCCGCACCCAGGCAACAGAAGCCCTCTGGCGAGCCCCTGGGGGGCAATTTCCCCAAGAAATGGCACCTTCTGTCCCAGGCTCCGAGCTGCCTGTGAGCTCTTTCCGGAGGCTTTGGGCCGACAAGCTCAGCAGACAGGAGCACTGAGGGGGAAGCCTCCTCAGTCACCTCTGAGATAAAAAGAACAAAATAAGAGAGAGGGAGAACGGGGGAAGGAGAAAATCAAAGACTAATCCTACAAATTCTCCTTTAATCTTGGAGCTTCCAGACCTCGTTCCCCTTTCATCTAGGACTTCGAAGTTATCTAGTTGTTTTGTGGGTAGTGGAACCACGGGGCGAAGGGAGGGTGGGGAGAGGTTGAATTAATGAACAGGTAAGCAGGTTTATCCTTCCTTCCTTCCTTCCTGCTAATTTCTTGGAGCCAATTTGGGAGGCAGAGCCTATCATGTTAACTCCGAGACAGACTATTGTATCCATGTTCTTTCTGAAACCATTTATCTGAAGGATATTAAAGATCCAATTTACATAGACATTATGGCCTTGTGAGGAGGGTGTATGCACAT